>PVKS010019849.1:0-25567 GCA_004027875.1 Aplodontia rufa | reverse complement strand
AGCAGGTGACAGGCCCGGACTTGCAACTTTAACAAGTGTCCCACAGTGTTTCATTGCTCAAGGTCCTCACACCGCACTTTAGGAAACATTGGTACCATTCTTTCCAGGAGCCTCGGCTACAAGGTCATTTTGTCAGAGAGAAAGATAGGGAGACCTTGAAATCCCTGCCTTGTTTTCCTCCAGACATGAATGATGGAGCAAAGCCAGCCAGCTTGTGGGTGGTTAAGCCTTACTTAATACTGAAGAACACAGCCTGAGTCCAAATGTATGACTATCTTTACCAGTTGGTCCTAGGTACCTAGGCCATTGCTGGAAAAGGAAAGAAATGAAGATGGTTTTCATGCCTTAGGCAAGTGAGCCGCATTTCTGCACTCATAATGCGGAGGAGGAACAAGCCTGACACTCAGGAATGAGATACTCACCCAGGCATGATGCGTTGGAAGTTGCCAAAGGGACCCTGGATGCGCTGCCTCAACTCCTGTGCCCAGCAGAGGCCCCCGGCCACAGCAGGCATGTTCTTGTGCACTGGGGAGAATCCTGGAGACACAGTACCACGGCCAGACTGAAGTGAGGCTACAGGTCCCCCATAGCTCCCTCTGCCCTGCTGATGCCTCCTGCCAGTTACCCCAGTACTACTGCTTCTACCTCCAGACTAAGGTCACCCTGGGCTCACACTGAGGAGTTCCTACAAGATCACCAAGTTCTATGAAAAGCAACACTGGGAGAACATAACAGCATCAGAGGACAGGGGTTCCCTGCTGCACCACTCTGATTTAGTCTAGGTATGTGGCTGTAGGTAATTTTTGGAAGCTTTCAAGGCAATTCTACCTATGCCAACAGGGTTGAGAAACAATGCCTTGAGCAGCCAACTCTCTCTGGGCCTCAGTTTTCTCACGTATAAATTGAGAATAACATCTTCCCTGTTTAATGAACTTTGAGGGTCTCCATGAGAATTCAACAAGATTAAGAATGATAAGTCTTGTGAATTATGAGGCATCTGAGCAGAGTTGGTGAGCCTGAATACTTACTTTTAATTCATTTACCTGTAACTAGTTGTCACAATTTAGCAAATGTGAGATTTCTTTTTTTTTTTTTATTGGTTCAACATTGTCTTACACATTGGAGGAGGAAATCGTTGCTACATATTCATGCATGCATAGGTATTGACAAAGTAAAGTAAGCCCGATCCTTAACCAGAATTCCTCCTGGTTCACCCATTCCTTGATCTCATGTCTCCTCTGTAATTCCCCCATGTTATAGGCACAAATGAGTTATAACACACGAGACTTCATTTTAAAAAGAAAAAATAGTATTCAGCTTCCCTGATAAAATGAGAAGATTGGCATAAATCCACTGCCAGTTCTAACCAGCAATGGGATCCTAAGAGAAGACACTTCCTTTACTTCCTCAGGGGCTCCACCGTTCTCTAGTGTCTCACACTCAACCAAGGTGCATTATTATTTCCATTTCCTGCGAGTCTTCATGATCAGAAAAATTCTAAGATGATGCCAGTGTCTATCAGCCTTGCATAATCCTCTCCTCTTTAAGTGTGGGTAGAAACTGTGGCCATGATAAGATACCATCCAATGACCATGTCACATTATACAGCAGAAGGAAGAGGATCTTGGGTGGACCTCGCATTATCAGACAAACTCTGTAAAAGGAGAGCTCTGGCAAGGGGTAGAAGAGGCTGTCGGAGATTGGCAGTATGGGAGGATTTAATGTGTCTTTGCTGCTTGAAGATGGAGGTAGCTATGTGGTGAGGAATGTGGGTGGCTCCTAGTTTGGGGAGGAGCTTCTGACTGGTAGCCAACAAGGAAATGGAGACCTCAGACCTACAATCAAAGGCAACTGGATTCTACTAACAAAAATAATCTTGTAAGGTTGTTCAAAAAAAAATTAAAAATCAAAAAAAAGAAGAGTGAAATTATACCATTTGCAGGAAAATGGATGGAACTAAAGACCATAATTTTGAGAAAACTATTTCAGACTCAGAAATAAAAGTGTTTTATTTCATACAGGGAAGCGGGAGGAGGGGTGAAAAAGAGATACCATGAAAATAGAAGGGATATCAATACAGCCAGAGGATCCAGGTAAGGGAAGATGGAAGAGTAGGGATATTGGAGAGTGAGTTTGATCAAAATACAAATTTTTCTTTGTGTATGAATATACCATATGAAACTCCTCCCAAAAATAAATTTTAAAAAATAAATTAAAATAATTATAGACTTGGGAACTAGATCATGGGTGAAAGCTTTGCTCCTTTCTAGCTGTATAACCTCACTTTGCCTCAATTTCCTTGTCTGTAATATGGAGAAATAATACCTGTTTCATCAAAATAAATAAATAAATAAATAAACTTGGATGTGGATTTTTCCCCCTGAGAACTTAGTCTGGCCAACTCCTCTGTGTCAACCTCATGACATTGTGGACTTCTGTCTTTTATGAACTGTGAGCTGAAAGATGGGTGTTGTTTAAAGCTGCTAAGAGCTATGCATGTTTGCTACCCAGCAATAGGAAACCCATATGTCCCCCAAAGAGGTCTGAGTTTTCATACTCTATTTTGACTATAAGAAGTCATGAGAATTGTCCCACATGAAACTGGGCCAGAAATAGATTTTCTGAAAATGACTTTCTCAGTGAAGGCCATTCTTAATGACTTCTCTATGAAAACTGTTGCTAAATAAAATGGTCCTGGTTCTCGGCTACTCAAAGACCTTAAATAAATTTCTATGCCCAAATAATGACTTCCAGACTCCATAACATGGCATTCAGAGCACTTCACACTCTGGCTGCAAACTGTGACTGAACTGCTAGCTCGCTCTCTCTCTCTCTAAATATTTTGTTTGGTTACAGGCAGTTGTGGCTGATCATCTTTCATGCTTTCTCATGTCTTTTTTTGGAGGCCTTTGTCTCTGCCCCCTTGCTGTCACTCCCCCAATAATCAGGGCTCAGCTCAATACCTCTCTTCCATCAATCCACCCATGAAATCTCTCAGCCACAGTTCATCTGGTTTTGTCCTCATCATTCAGGTGGAGCCATAGTTGTACTCTATGAACAACTTAATATTAATAATAAAATAACTAAAAATAAAATAATGACAAAATATTTTATCCCTTATCCAGACTTGCCACTATACACAGTGTTTACGAATATGCTTTACATATAGCAACGACTCCAGAAATGTTTACAAAGCTGAAATAAACTTCTTTGACTTTCAATCAAATAAGATAGGGCATTTAACTGTAACAAATGCCCTCCGTGAGGTTATGAGCTGCCCTTTGTCAGTCTCCTGTGGGTTCCTGCCACCAGAAGCACGGTTGCCATGGCAGTGGAAGGGATAAGAAACTTTTCTCAGGCATGTCAAAGTCTACTGTGAATGGAGGTATGTTGAAGATTAATCATTGTGGCAATGCTGATTAGGGGTCAACTCATTTGTGATGCCAAGGTCTCAATGGAGTAGTGGCAGTCAAGGCTTCTTGGGTCAGCCTGTCTATCTCAGCCCCAGATACAGGGAAACCCACAGTTCAGAGAACTCTGCAATCCCTCAGGATGGTCTGGAATTTCAAGTAAAAGGCTTGCGCTTGCCCTTCTTGGACAATATCACAGACCTATTTAACAAAAACAAGGAGAGTGCATTGTACCCTTCCCAGTAGCTGAACTTCCCCCTCGAAACTCCCTGTCAGTGAACCTACCGAGTTCTGCCTCTTCCTGGATGTGCTGACTGTAGATGACCTTTACAGCATCCAGTTCTTCACTGAACATTCGGATGAGGACCAGGTATTTATCTGATGCATCCCGTGCTACCAATGGTCTGTCAAGGAGGTTTCCTGCTATTTCGAGCAGCTGGGGAGAAAAAAAAGTCACAGGTTAAACATTTCTGAACTTACATAAATCTTACCTCTTGTTTTTTACCTTCCTAGACCTACCAATGCAAGAGAGTTGCACCAATGTTGCTGCGGAATCCAAGCAGTAATTATTAGTATATGGATATTCAGTCTTTCCCCTCTCCTTTGCTTCTAAACTGGAGGACACCTGTCTGCTGGGCCACCTACCAGATTTTCTTGTTTCAAAAGAATGAAAACTACATTAAGATATCACTTCACACCAGTCAGACTGGCACAAATGAAGAAAATAAACAACAACAGATGCTGGAGGGGTTGTGGGGAGATAAGCACACTAGCACACTGTTGGTGGAACTGCAAACTGGTACAGCCCCTCTGCAAAGCAGTGTGGAGAATCCTCAAAAAGCTAGGGATGAGCCCACCCTATTTCTCCCTTGGGTATTTTCCCAGGGGATTTAGAATCAGCACACTACAGTGACACAGCGAAATTGATGTTCACAGCAGCTCAATTTACAATAGCTAAATTATGGAAACAATCCCAATGTCCCTCACTGGATGAATGGATCCAAAAACTGTAGTACATATATACCATGAAGTTTTACTCAGCAATTAGAAACAATGATATTGCAGCCTTTGAAGGTAAATGGGTGGCTATGGAAGAAATTATGCTGAGTGAAATGAGCATAACCCAGAGAACCAAGACTTGAATGTCTTCACTCATCTGTGGAGGCTGGAGCTAGACCCTGGCCATTGAGAAAGGAGGTCTATTATCATGTTTTAAATCTGGATAAGGTGTAATGTCATACAACCTAAGGCATTTGTAGAGATGTATTAGGAAGTGGGGGGGAGGGATAAGGGTGGGTAATTGGGGGGCTCTTGGGAGTAAATCCAATTTTCAGAATTTATATATATTATATTATTTAATTAGAACCTTGTTTGTTCAACAAATAAATTTCTGAATAAAATAAAAAAACAACACAAATTAAAAAAGAATCTGAATAAAAGGAAAACTAAAGATACTAGGAAAGTTAAATTGAGCTAAAGGTTAAGGTTAAATAATGACCTAAAACAGAAGGAAGGTAATAATGGAAAAGAAAAGGAAGAACCTAAGTGGCTTGGGTTTGGGGACAATTTGAAGGGGTAAAAATTGAAAATGATCCTGGAGATAATTGCAATATCCAGAATATTTACACATTTTATACACATTTTATATTATTTTGTTAAAATCGTGTAAGGTTGTTCAAAAAATAATAATAAAAAAAAAATTGAAAATGAGAGCTGGAAAAACATTGCAGAGATCAGTTGCCCTAAGAAAGGCCGCAACAGTAAGGATAATTTGAGGATGTATTAGAATAGCCCTAACCCTCTGGTGTTTCCTGAAGCAGCAGAATCAAGATGTGAAATGCTTTTAATTACCTTTTGGTTTCTGGCTTGTGTTTCTTTGATTGTGATGCTGCTGTGAGACTAGGCCATGTAGGACTTCAGTTATATTTAGGATATGCCCATACCGCTTCTAAACTTGCCTTCCCTTATAGCCTCCCATCTTTACATCATACTTCAAGTCAGAGGTTGACAAAGGACAGCCAGTGGGTGACAAAACCTGGCCTGTAACCTTGGTACATGGTGCATTTTTAAAAAAATCTACAGGATGTGTGGCAGAGAATATATGTGCCTACAGTTTAATACATTTTTCTCTCTTTGCGGAAAAGTGTTTGCCAGCCCTTGCTTTGAGTCAATGAGTACAAGAGACATGACATCAAGATTAATCCATGTATCTGAATCCTGGAAGCTAAGCAGACCTCATTTTTCTAAGACTCATGCTCATTCATTTGCTGCCTCAGTTCACACTGGGCCATTCTCATCACTTCTTTGCTGCACTGCCTTTCAAAGCCTAGAGAGAAGACAGAGGGCAAGCTCAGAAGCTGGGTGGCCTGGGCTCAGAATCTCAGATGGTTTCAGGAGGTCCTGGTCTCTAGGCCATGTCATAGGGAGTGATCAAGGGCAAAGCATAGCCCATATGAATAGTGTGGGGGGGGGAGGTCCAAGGTCAGATACATCCCAGATCAGACAGCTTGGAGGCCCCCTTAATAAATTCAGTGCACTCTGAAGAGCTGACATAGGTGCCAACAGCTTTCCATTGAAGAATTTAGAACTGGCTTTTACTCAACAAAAATCACCCAGATCCCTAGCAGAAAATAGCTGCTCCTTAAAGCAAGCGTAAGAGAGTCTTGTGGTTCAAATCTTCTGTTGGTAAAGTGTAGACATGTGCGCTGAGGGAGCCCTGTGGCAAGCATTCATTGTCTGACTCATGGCCTTTCACTTGGCCACAATCTCTTAGGTACCTCGGTGGTTGGATGATCGTGCAACAGTGACTAGGTTATCAGGAGTCAGGCGATCTCTCTGACTATCTCTTACTCTCAGAACCCTGAAAAAGCACTTATTTTCACGAAGGTATATGTACTGGAGCTTTTACTTTGGCAGTAGGAGGAGGTAAGGATTTTGACTTCATGTTGGTGAGATGACCAGAGAATCAAAGCACGTGGAAGGGACTTGGTGGTTTTGGTTTTCCTATCAGTTTCCATGGGCTGTTGAGAAGAGTCAGGGCCAGAGGATAAAGAATCTGCTTTTATGAGAGTCCCTTGAGATTCAGGAAAACAGTGCTGCTTCAGGAACAAGGCACAAAATTGGAAAGGGCTCTCTCCTCTTCTAACCAGACTCCTCAATAAAATTACAAGGATTAGAATTTTTAGAGTCTAGAGAGACAAATTTGACCTAAATTTAGATTTTTTTCATGGTGGTAACCATCCAAAGAGCAGTAGTAAGACTCCTTCAAACACCTTCCTGGACAGATGGAATTTCCAAGGGATATTATAAACATAGCGGAGATGCACAGTGATATCACAAAGTAGCTTCATAATACATCTAAGGCCTTCACTGAAGACTTCTTGAAATCTCTGGTTCAGAGGAATTCATACAACAAGTGGGATGGGCATTCTCGGTGTGTGAATGGAGTTATCACTTCAAGGTTATCTGTGTAGTCGAGTCCCAATTAGCCATGATAGTTAATGGCATATAGGATCATTTTGCAGACATACATAAGTCCTTTCCTTGAAATTAGCTCCCGTTCTTGAAGAAGGAGTTCTAGAAGTCTTACTAAGTGAGGTATGGAAGATCACGTTCTTATTAAAGATTACACACACACACACACACACACACACTAATAAGAAGGCCTGCAGCATTTGGGTTCCTTAATATTCTAGAATAGCACAGATTCATCCATCCAGGATTTAAGCTCATCTACAATTGTCCCACTGGTCATTCAGTCTGCTTGGATATTTTCAGTAACCAAAATCTAAATTACTTTTCAAGGAATTCCATTCCATCCTAAAGTTTTGAAGGGTATTTCCTTCCTCTGTTGAAGCAACATTTGCCTCTCTATACCTTCCTTCTGATTCTAAAAAGCCTCTTCATAGTTTATGGAAGACCAATTGTGCATCACCAAGTCTTTCTGTCTCACAACGCTGCAAGCTTTGTTGTGCAGCTATTAATGTCTTCACCCTCCTCCATCTTCTCCATACTATTTGTACCACTGGATCTAGATAAGATAGAGCAACAGCACAAGTCTTATTCTGGTGACCAATGCTGGTACCCTGTGATCCATTACTTGATAAGTGGTTTGTTGTGGCTTGAAACAACCTATAGCAGTGGCTAAACAGTCATGGTATTGCAGATAGTGACCACAGTGGACTTTCTCACTTCTAATGTTCACAATACCGATGAAGGTGTGGCACAAAAAGAGCACATTACAGAAGAAACACTTTTTTTAAAAGAGAGAGGAGCAGTGAGAGAGAGAGAGGAGAGAATCAATTTTATTTAGTTTTTCATGTGGCTTTCATTGCTCTGAGACTCCATTGTGTACGTGGTGTGGGTTTGAACTCACGTA
Organism: Aplodontia rufa; assembly: GCA_004027875.1. NCBI lineage: Eukaryota > Metazoa > Chordata > Mammalia > Rodentia > Aplodontiidae > Aplodontia > Aplodontia rufa. The sequence continues at coordinate 17,779 of PVKS010019849.1, read as the reverse complement.
CTCGCTCATGCCAGACAAGAGCCGTAACCATTGAGCCACTGCTCCAGCCCAGAAGAAACTCTTTTAAAAAATGTTTTTACATTGTCATGTTTTCAGAAAAGCTTAAGTAATCAGTCTAAGAAGCCCTATCCTGCACCCTCCCTTGCTGTTGGACATGTATATTCCTCCCTGCCAGACAAAGAAGAATATTTTCAGGAAAAAGAATAGTTGGGATAGTATCCCTGCCACCTTCTGATGAAGGCTGAGGAAGCATGGAGCCCATGGGTGGCTCCTTCACCACAAGCACAAACCTTCAAGGCATGCTCCAAGCTGGGTGCATCATCGAAAGCTTGAATAAAGATTGTCCCCAGTCTTCGGTCAAGATCTTCTACTCTCTGCTTAAATTCAGAGATGTCATTTTCAAATTCCTGAGGAGACACCACATATACATAAAATAAACATGATTTTCAGTCAGTCCCACTATGGTCTTAACTACTAACCTTTGAACTTGAATCAGCCATACCAAAGGTTTATTTTAATTTCCTAAAATTCACTGCACTAGGACTTAGTTTTTGTCCATATAGAGATATATCCTATTATTATAGCATTTTATCTAGACACTCTGGACAAAATGGCAAAGTGAATCAAATATGAGGTTGGTGTGCTTTATCTCTCTTTCTCGGCCTATCTCTTCCATTACCTGAAGCCTCTTCTCTCACCCATAACATCAGCTCATACTGTCCCAAAACATGTATCACCAACAAATCAGCAATGGAGTTATTCCAACAGAACTGCCTACTTTCCTTTCTTCCCCCAAGTCAAAATCCCATTTTTTCAGTGTAACCGAATTAATCAAACCATTAGGAAAAAAAGTAACCTAATTAAATTAATACATACTATTTCCTCTAAATTACACCTTAATTGATTGAGACAGTAACTAACTATTGTACTGATGGTTGCTAAACTTAGCAGATAAAAATACTCAGCACCAGTTAAATTTGAAATTCAGATCAACAATGAACTTTTAAAAATAAAAGTACCTCTTAATTACTGTATTTTATCTGGCAAACCTGTTCTTACAGTACATCAATTTTCAGGAAAAACTTTGTTGTATCAAATCTCTAATTTGTGCAATTATAACTTGTAATGGTTTTAAAATAGTAATGCACATTTTTATATAAAGAAAAGGACAGTAGAAAATATAGTATAGTTCTACCTCTTAAACCCAACCATGATATCATGGTGTATTTCCTTACAGTCTGTTTACATGTTTATGGGATTTTAAAAATTATTATATACTTGCAAACACATGCTATATATTCTGCATCGTAAACCATCTCCCCCCCCCCTCTACTTTAGACTAATGGAATTTCTAGAATGTGGCATCTCTTGGATCTGGCACAAGATCTCCCTAGATGTCAGGAGGTACTCAGATTAGATTTGTATCCCAATTTCTTTTCTCTTTTCCTTTGTATTCTCTTAAAATTTCTTGTCTAGTAATTTTGCCTTTCTTTTAAAGAAATTCCATTATCTGTTTCCATACTAGCCTTTTTTTCTGTTTTTCTCTTGTGCTTTTGAACCCCCATGTCTTGGCTTTTTGAGATGACATGTGTCATTTTTCTCACATACATCCCTGGCTTTTCTTTATCTTCAGTAGGCTACAATTTCACTTATTCCTCTCCAAGCCACTAATAACCTTCTGTCCAGGTATGCCTACTACTTAGCTGAATCTGTTTCAAGCTTGAAATTTTTTTTTGTTTTATTGAAGTATAATAGGCAAATAACAAAAGTTATGCTTAAGGCCTTGAACTTGATATTTTGATATGTTATACACCTTGAAATGAATAGAACCACCAAGCTATAGCCTATCCATCACCTCATGTAGTCATAGTTACCATATTCTTCTGAGTGTGTGTGAGCTGAGTATGCTTAACAGCTACAGTCTTAGCAAATTTCACATATGCAATAGACTATCATAAATTATCATCACCATGTTATACATTAGATCTCCAGAAATCATCTTCAATAACTAAAACTCAATACCCTTTAACTAGCTAGCAATTTCTCTATCCCTCTGGCCAGTGGTAACCACTGCTCTCTCTGCTTTCTGAGCTTGACTGTTTTAGATTCCACAGATCAGTGAGGTCATGCATAATTTGTTTATTTTATTTAGTTTATAATTTTTGAAGCCACATGGTGACCACAGTTTCCATCGCCATCCCATGCCCAGCTCAGCATCTCTGAAACCCTTGGCCAATTAATGATTGAGAAAAGCAGTACTTTCTAATCTTTCTCCTAAAACCAATAATAATTAGGATCTTTCTAATGATACAGGAATAATAATAATTTCTTAAGATACAACTAATGACTGCTAAAATCACAGAGCCAAAGAAAATGAGTAAATACCTAGACCCTACAAGCTGGAGACATCTGGAAAAGGGACAAAGCTTATGATTTAGTCCCTCCAAGGCCTACCATGCTTTGGGGGTCCAAGCAGTCATAGGAGCACTCTGAAAAGACCTTGTACATCTCTTGAAATTCCTTGTAGATTTGCTGGGCCTGATGACCCAAGGCATTCCCTCTGATGCCACTAAATTCAAGCTTTTCCAATTTGTGGAAATCCAAGGCTGTGTTCAGAAGATCCTATGGGAACAATTCACAAATGAGTTAAAATCATCCTCATCATCATAACAAACGTGGATGGGAAGAGCTGGAAATGGTATGGGGGTGGTGGTTGCTTAGGAAAGTGTGATGGCCAAATGGTTTTGTAGCCTTATTATTAGATTGGATTGGTAAAAATAACTGCTAGTTAAACTCGTTAACAATAAAAAGAGAAAGTAGAGATAAATAAGATTCACAGACACCAAAATAAATAATGAAATGTAGGCTTCAGCCTTTCTCTGTCTTTGTGTTTTAGAATAAGTTATAAAAGATATAGTAAAATCATATAACCACTTACATGATTGGTGGCTTTACCACCAATTTTTATTTAAAAAGTCGATTTCAAATGGGCTGTTATTTCATTCTGGAATGGCAGTTGTTTAAAGGAAAGCAGACCTTCCAAATGGTCCAAAGGCCAAATCCAGAGGGAAACATCAGCCTTCTTAGCAACTGCCTCCACCAAGCAAAGACACCTGCTGCAGAGTATCCTTGCCCTGTGTATGCAGAACACTGTGCTGTGGTGCCAGCTGGGAAACCAAGGACGGTAATTTATCATCCCTTTGTCGAGTTTCTTCATCTTTTCTAGATAAAAACAATAATTTAGGACGTGGTTGTGAGAGCTAAATAAGTTCTTGCAGTCCTAGGATTTGGGCCACAGGTGGGCACACAGTGTTACTGTCACTATGTCAGTGATATGGCAGCGTCCCAGCTGTGCTCAGAATTAAATGACAGGTGCATGACAACCCAGAAGCCTCACGGAGAGGTCACTTCCAAGTCTGTAGAAGCCTTTCTGCTGGTTAAAAAAAAATTCTCCTGAGCATGTTTAAAAGGGACAGTTTGAATTTATCCCTTGTGAGCCTATTTAAAAATCACAAACCCTCCAAAGCAAGTTATAGGTCCTGGCAGGACTATCTATGTATGCCCAGGAAGGAAGAAGGTTAAGGTTACTTTATGTCATTTTAGCAAATATTTTGTGTGGATCCCTGGAGTGGGTCCACTACAGTGAGGAGGTTGGAAGGGCAGAATATAGTGTGCTAGGACACTGATGTACAATTCAGCAGGTCCTGGTACCAATGTGGGAAATTCCCCCAGCTGGTGGCCATGGTACCATTGACCAATTAGGCCACCACAAGGCTGTTTGGCTCTTTTCTCTCTCTGGGACATCAAGTCCAATAGCAGAGGCACTGGAAGTGGGAGGAAGTGGTTGACTTTCCCTACTTTCCCAGGAGATTACCCATGAAGCCTTGGTTAAACATCTGTTTTGCTCAGCTATATTGGAGCATGGTAGGCAGTAAGCAGCTGAAGAGGGGTGAAGGAGTGGTGGTGGTTAGGGAGGTCAGAGAGGAGGAAGGTCACCAGCCAAGGAAGAGAAGGTGTACCCTGGAGCTGAGGCTCCTCCTATCTTTGGGAGGGGATGGGGTGGTCACTGTTTAAAAATATCAGAAGGAAACAGGCAAACACTCCAACACACTGGAATGGGCAACAATTTTTTGGATAAGGCTCTCAAACCACAGACAAAAGCAAAAACAAAATGGGATTATATCAAAGTAAGAAGTTTCTGCACAGAAAAGGATTATAATCAACAGATAACCTATAAATGGATAAAATGTTTGCAAACTGTTCCTCTGACAAAGGATTAAGATCCAGAATATACCATATGTATGATATTTTTGTTTTGTAATATATATAACAAAACCCAAATGATGCAATTAAAAATTGGGCAAAGGGGATGAATGGACACTTCTCAAAAGAAGAGACTCAAGTGGCCAATGCATTTATTTAAAATGCTCAACTTCACTAGCTGTCAGGGAAATGCAAGTCAAAACCACCATAAGATATCATCTCACCCCAGTTAGAATGACTGTTATCAAAAAGACAATAAATAAATGCTGGTGGGGATGCAGAGAAAGGAAACTCTGAAACACTGTTGGTGGGAATATAAATTAGCAGAGCTGCTATGCAGAACAGTATGGATGTTTCTCAAGAAAATAAAAATAGATCTACCACATTATTTAGCTATCCCACGTCTGGGTATCTACGCAAAGGAAATGATATTGGCATATCATAAAGACACCTGCACGCGCATGCTTATTGTTTCACTATTCATAATAGTAAAGATGTGGAGTCAACCTAGATGTCTATCAATGGATGAATGGATAAAGAAAGGGAGGGGGAGGAGGAAATGGGAAACTGAATTAGAAGAAATCAAACTGCATGCCTTATAATTGAATCATTGTATAATCTTATGTCATGCACACCTAAAAAAGAACCAATTAAATAAAATGAAAAAAAAAGAAAATGTGGTCTAAAATAAAAAATGATATAATTTGCAACAAAATGGAACTGGAGGACATTATGTTAAGTAAAATGAGTCAGATGCAGAGAGACAGGAATGGCATGTTCTCTCCCACATACAGATATCAAAAAAAGTTGGTTGGAATGCAAAATAATGATTACTAGAGCCTGAGCAGGATGTGTGGAGAGGGACAGTGGGAGTCAGATAACAGAACGCATATATAAGTGGATGGAAGTAGTAAGTTCTAGTGTTCTACAGTATAATGTAGTGACTACAAATCACATAAATTATTATATATGTTATAAATAACTAGAAGCAAAGAACTCAGTTTCCAAAGAGGAAGCAAAGATAAGGAGACGGAAACATGAATTACCCTGGTACGGCAACTACATATTGTATAATGCATTGAAATATTTCACTGTACCCCAAAGATACATACAATTATTATAAGTTAATCAATATTGTCAAAAAATGTTTAGAGGGAACCAATTGTTACCTAACCTCATTTGATCATTACATACTGTATGCATGTACTAAATTATTACACTGTTTCCAACAATTTTGTATAACTAAAATAATAATTCCTGAAAAAAAGTATGTTCAACTTTATGAACTTGGAAGGAAACAAGAGAATTTGATTTAAATAAAATTGACATCAACAGTAATCAAGTCTCTTACAAGGCGCTTAGATGTAATTGGTTTTACAGGAGAAAAATCTTTGTGCTGTGGAATGCAACCTTGCTACTCATTTTGCACAATTGCATGAGTGTCAATTTCGATTTTTAGGAAATACTCTCTAACCATTTTAAGAGACCGATCAATTTTGATATGTTTGGTTACATCAGAAAACAAGATGATAATTTTGTCATACTATTTTATTTCTTAAGAATACTTGAAACATGGTCTTGTATGGCTAGTGAAAGGTGCTTTATCTCCCATGCATCAGGTAGATTGTAGGTATCAGAGAAATAGTTAATATTCTACTTTTAGAGAAAGTATAGTTACTGAAAACAATCTATATTTACATTGTGTTATCTAACAAACATGGTAGATGACACATTTATTTGCGGTTTAATTCAAAGTCTTAGGGCTTTTCTTATGCTCTTATCAAAAGGGTTCCCCCTTCACACCTTTCCCAGCATTCTCTATCCCTTTTCTCTGCTTATCGTTGCTCAGGGCTTTTTTTATCACACTCTGGAATTATATTATTTAACATTATGTTATATAATTTGCTTATTTGCTGTCCATCTTTCCCAGCAGGTTGTAAATGTCCCAAAGGTGCCCCGGTATCATCCTGCCTGGAAAAGTCCTTGAAGCTGAGCCAACATTTGCTGAATAAAAGCATGGATGCTCTTTGTGCTTTGACTGGACCCCGCATGTCCAGAAGAAGGTCAACAGAGTGACAAAGCACCAAGGAACTATGTCCTCTGAGGAGCAATTGTAGAAAACAAGGAAAATGAGACTGGACAGAAGAAATAGAAAATAAGGCATTTTGATGTTGAAAGGGCCCTTGATAAGTTCAAGGTAGAACCTTCCATGTGTCTTTGAGTGCAGAATGAAGGAAAAAGAATAAAGTGAAACAAAGAAGCAGATATGCAGTCTCACTGCAAGGGTTAAACTTAACGAAATTCCTGATATGGGATCATTTTAACCTACAAAAGTAAAAAATAAAAATTTCCTGGCTGCATTTAATGGAACAGAACCATCTGATGCTTAAACATGCCCAACCACAAAATGGACTGCTGGGAGAGGGAGCAAATTCTCCATCATTGGATGGGTTTTAGCAGAATTTGATAGTGGTGGTACTGTAGAAAACATTTCTGAAGCAGGTGAGAAAGGGTCTCACAAGCGTAGATATAGATTCATTAAACTGACCGTGGCTAAATCTGTGATTCTTAAATTATCTAGATGTAATCTTTTTTCCCACTGGTTATTTAAAAGTCCTCACAGAACAGAAAAAAAAGGCAAATTTAAGCCAACATGAGGTTTAAATAATATTTTAAAGACATCCCATTTTATTCATTACAGTTGTAAATACATAAAATTCATTGCACTCTATTCAGGATGAAAACAGCAACTTCAAGGCTTGGATACATGGTGTTGTAGGAAAATTCTGGGATCTGGGAGTTAAAAAAACCCTGAGTTTGGGGATAGAGTGGTGGCTTGGTGGTTACGGCACTTTCCTGGCATGCGCAAGGAAGCGGGTTTGAACTCCAGCACCCCGTACATAATGAAGTGTCAGAGCAACAAAGGCCACCTAAAAAACCAAATAAAATGGATTCTTTCTCTTAAAAAACAAAAACAAAATAAAAAAACCCTGAGTTTGCATCACGCTGCTTTGCCATTTACTAGCTATGTGGCTTGAGGTGAGACGCTTGACTTTACTAAGGCTTGTTTCCTTTGTAAGTGGGGACAATAATATTTAACCTGCCATGGCGTTTGAGTTACATGGAAAGTGCCTTTTATAGGACTTCAATAAATGGCATCCATTATACTTAATTATGATCATCCTGATGTCATTAGATGAAATTGGTAGAAATCAGATGCACAATGGATTGTAAAGGGGACACTCTGCTGCTCCTTTCAAGACAGACATCCTGAAGAGCACTGGGGTCCCAGGCAGTCCATAGGACTGATTGGATCCTATTCCTCTGAAGAACAATGATTTAATGATGGTGGCAGGTGGAAGGTTGTGGGGAGGGTTCAATTCGTGCTCTTGGCCCATGAAGTGAATAATCGAAATCAGGTATAATAGCAAGCTCCAACAGCAGTCCTATTCTCGGAGGAGAGGTCATGCCGCCCATCTTAAAAGAAATGTCTTCAGAATTCATTAAGGGAGAACACAAAGCAGACATTCACGGATGAAAATCTCAAAAGGTCATTCGGAAAAAGACTGTTTTCTTTACCTTTCGACTGCCACCGACCTTATGCAGCTAATGGTCTCAAACGCGACCACGTGTACAAGCCAGGCTAAAAGGGAAGCCAGCCCAATTAGGCTGGGAATGAAAGGAGGCTGAGGAGTGGTTGGAGACGGAGGAAAGATCAAAAGGAAATGTGGTGTGTATTAGGTCAGCTTATTACCTATCTCCCTGCTAATCACTTTGCATAGAGCCTCAGCAGGAAATCATTTTGTCTCCAAGTGAATCACAGCTTTACAGCAATTTTATAATGAAAAAAGTGAGTGTTCTCCAAGCTGCTCACTGCATTGTTCGCAGGAAAAAGGCTGAGGCAGAAACATAAACATGGGATCTGCAGAATCTACAATATTATGGTACAAAAATGAGCTGTATGTGTGTGTGTGTGTGTGTGTGTGTGTGTGTGTGTGTGTGTGTTGTGCTGGAGCTTCTGCAAGAAGCTGGATGAGGAAAGAATCCCAGAGGCAACTGAATGACTCTTTTTCTTCGATTTTTTGACTGTTGATTCAACTGGCAAAGATTTTAAACACTTCTGGGATTTCCTTAGTAAATCAGAAAATCGAATAAGGCTGTTTCATGGAATGGGAATCATAATTTTACCTGAATGGCCTATTTAGGTAAAAAAGGCCTGGAAATCATAAAATAGGGTGCACAAGGAATGGAATGAATGAGGTTAGAATAAAACCATTACACTAGTTTGAGACCCTCAAAATGGGAGGGAATGAAGGAAAGCAGGAAGAAAGGAAAATAGACCTTTACAACTCCCTAGAAGATAGCAAAGTTTGGCGTCAAGACCACATGCCCTGGGAACAAACCCTAGCTTCTGAGTCACAATGAGCCATGTGACAAATTAACGTACATATCAGACTTAATTGTGCTCATTTGTTAAAGTAAAGGTGTTGATACCCAGCTCCTATGATGTTTGCAAAAATACAGACTGGCAAAGAGGTTCTTCAAATACATACACTACTTCTTCATTTTCCTATTCTTTCTTTCCCTCCACAAGAGTTCGCCATTTAGGTGATCAGGGGAATCACGGTTGTAATGATAAGAAGGAGGTGGATGGTATCCTGAGAATGTATTTACTCCCCACATACTGCAGACCTGCTGAAAACTATTCAGCAATAGCACCCCTTCTTCAAAGCAGCACCTTCCCACCCATTCACCTTCATTTAGGGAGCACCCAGAAGGGAAGAGTGGACCCGCACAATAAAATTCTCTTGTGAAAGAAAAAAATCAAAAGAGTAAAAGCATAATAAGAGGGGGCAGGGCAGTGGGAGAATCATGGAGATGAGAAACTGTCCATTCATAATGTAACCTCTTGGAAAGAACATGCAGAGGGCTAAAGAGATTGATGTCATTTCTTCATTTGGTTATATTTATTTATTACTTGCATCTACCGTCATCTCTTTGGTCATACATTGTGTTAGAAGGGAGGATGAGGAAGACTGGCTAAATTCATGCTAATTCTTGCTGAAGAAAAGCAGATTAATCCCATTTTCAAACAGACATCGATCACAGCGATACACAGAATGTTAACTAAACGGCTACATGAAATATGCCAGGAGACAATCGATCGTCCCCTGTCCTGCTGCACTGAGCTGAGGGACAGATGGGGGAGGAGGAAGTTAGCAAAGGGCAAGGGGAATGAGTCTCTCGGACAATGTGTGGAAGGACCAGCAAAAGATGGTAGAGCTGTGTACATAAGTCGAGAAGTAAACCGCAACACAGGACAGGAAACTTCAGAGAGTCCGAGCAGGGTGGCATTTAAGTCCTCCTCTAATTAAACTGGGGCAACTGCTTTTTATGCATGTGTGCTCTGGATTCAGAAAGAAAAGGCAGTTGAGAGAGGGCTATTGTGTGTATAATGATTCCAGTGAAGCTGGTGGCCCTCTGCTTCTGTTTACTGAATATACCCAGCAGATGAGGTGCCCTAATGTTAGAATAGCTGTCTATATGCAAAGTCACATCATTAGCATGTGTGCACAAAGCCTGAGGACCCGCCCAAGCAGTCATCCTGAGCTGTGCTCTGCCATCATCCCCAGGGCTGTTCTCAGGGCTGGAGAGCCTGGGAACGGGACCGCTGCAGAGGACAATGGCTTATTCCTCCTCCATGGTCAGTGGAGGCCAAGGGCAGGCTGGAGCCCTGTGTCCCCCACCTTAGCTAAACAACAGCAGAGGAATTGATATGGGAGGTGAGAGGAATAAAGGGGAAGGTGGAGGGGAGAGTCTGTACTTCAAGGGCTGAGCTGGAAACAGCTGTGAGAAAAGGAGGCTTTTAGGACAGAGAGAGATTTCAATTATTTATACTCTCTAGGATCCTGATGAAGGATTCAAAGTGTGTGTTTTCAAAGACCTAGGTTTTGGCTTTCTTTCATACATTTTGTTTTATGCCCTTCCCCACCTTCTTTTCCTGATGATTTCCTACTCCAATTTCAAAATTGATTTCCTCTTGCATGCCTGTTTTTTTTTCTCCTTCAAAATAGTGCAGGTTAGGGGCCCCTCTTTCTTGCTCCTAATAACTCATCAATTTAACTTTCATTATGGCATTCAATACACCTTACTAAAGCTGAATGATTCTCCATCTTTCTGCCCCTGAATCTTCTCCGTGAAGTCTGTCTCCCTTCTCCCTTTGATGGCTATAGATCCAGACTGTCCTTACAGGCAAAACCACATTTCAATCACCTTTATATCCCAGTACCCAGCTCAGTGCCTGGAGCTTAGTAAGGCTGGAACTATAAATTTTGAAATAAAATAAGCAGGCTTTCTAATACCCTCCTATCCTTGATTCCACAGGCTTGTTTTTCTCATCCATAACCTTTTTCCAACACATCTTCTTAACTCCAAATCTCCGCTAATCATAGTTGAGAATACGACTCTAATTCCTTCTCTGTTCCCTTGGCAATTACCTTCATCTTGACCTTGACCTGTATTTCTCAACTCAGTATAAAAGTATATATTTCATTTTTTTTATTCCCATTATCCTCCCACCAAAGTCCAATCAGCAAATCTTTAGCTTTAAATTGTTCACCATACTAAAGTTTGAAGACTGAGGGGCTGGAGTGGTGGCTCAGCGGTTATGGCGCTTGTCCGGCATGCATGGGAACATGGGTTCAAACCCCAGCACCCACGTACACAACTAAGTGTCAGAGCAATGAAAGTCACATGAAAAACTCAATAAAAATTGATTCTCTCTCTCTCTCTCTCTCACTGTCCTTCTCTCTTTAAAAAAAGAATTAAAGTTTGAAGAGTGAAACAAAGAAAAAGCTTAATGTCTTCTCACCCTAGTATTTAAATTAAAAACCACATTGATTTTTAAATACTAAGGAGAAAGATAAATGGGCACAGTGTTTCTCACTTGCACAGGGATTCACTACTCTTGGAGTTTTAGAGCCACCCGGAGGGTGGGAGAGTGGAGGATTTCAAAGCAGCTGGTGTGGGCATGGCCAGCTGCACCCAGATCTGCTCATTTTTGTTTTGCGCACTGGACTTTCTAATCCAAGTTTATTTGAAAGAAAATGAAGAGATGATGGGCAATTTGAAAATCAACTGGATTAGCTGACTGATTCCTTGGGTCTTCTTCCCAAAGGAGTCTGTGATAAGAACTCAGTAAACTTCTAATAGAGCTGCTACTATGTGATGCTCAATCCAAATGACAACTATTTATCAAATGCTAATTATGGGTTCTTCCAACCAATGGAGGATTAGCCATCAGGTTGTGTTGTTTATTCTCTTATTCCACATTTGGGGTCCTTGGACTTACTCCTACATGGGGCTGGGGCAACGGACACACTTACCGCCACCATACACAGTCGGCCCAGGAAGCCATCCAAGCGTGCAAAGACCAAAGAAGACTGGAAATCCCATTCCCTGACTTCCTCGTTCTCCTTAAAGTAAGTATGGAGATTCTCCCTTCTGTCCTGAAACACCTGCTTGAAGAAGCTCAAGGTGTCTGCGACCCCTTGCAGTTTTCTCTGACTTTCTTCCACCTCACTTCTCAGGAGGTCTTCTGGATTGAGATGATTAGAGGCCTGGAATGCAAGCAGATTAGTGTCACTGAGCCCAGCTGCAGGCACAGGTCATTCATAGCTTTCTCAATACCAGCTCAGAACTGAATAATGTCCAAATATGTTTTTCACAAGTACAACATAGGAAGCATCTGACACCACCCCAATTTCCACAGATGGACTGGACCTGGGCTTAAGCCAAAAAGTCTTTGTGACCCTTCAATCATAGTTATTTGACTCAATCACTGTGATTGGTCAAGTGACCAGTCAGAAGCAAGGAGACACACTGGAACTTTGTTGGGCCAGCTGGGGTTAGGAAAGGTGTTTGTGTCCAGGTATTCTTTTGTGAATAGTAATATCACTCAAGTGCCAGAATTCTTGGGGCCTCAATTACTTCTCTGTCTTCAAGTGACTTGAACCTGGAAAGCTGGGAAGCTGGAGCTGTTGGACAGCCACCTTGATCACCATAGGGAATAGTACTGAAAACTGATTCCTGGTGATATCATATTGCAAATCAGGGTTGAAGGCAGCCTTACCTTGGGCTTTAAAGAACAGGAGCCAATAAGTTTTCTTTTGGTTGATATATTTTGTAGTTGGGTTTATCATACTTTCAGCCAACAGTGTCTTATCTGATAAACATGGAGTGATGGCAAAGTCAAACAACCTGGGTTTGAGACTAAGCTTTTGTGCCCTTGGATGAGCAGGTTAACATCCTGAGCCTTAGCCCATGTCTCTAAATAAATAATACTACTAAATAATAACACCCTGCCTGTCTCCCTCACAAGGTTCAACTGATAGTTGACCAAGATCAAGAGATTCTCAGTGAAATAAGGGGGATGGCTCCCTAGGATACTTGGAGGCATAGGGAGGAGGATGGGGAGGGGGGAGGGTGTATGAAGAACTCATAGGAGACTGGAGATTGGGAATATGGGAGAACCATCCCAGAAGCCGATGTCATTCCTCCATGAGATACCCATTTAACGCATGAGTTCTTCTGGGGGAAACTGCAACAGGTGAAACCCAAGGTGATCATCCATGTTTTGGCATTACCCCTGGATAACAAAGTATATATACATTTATTACTGTTGGTTTGATAATGTTTCCCCCTCAATTGTATCTCTATATACTTCTAATAAAGAAAAAGGGAGAAATTAACAAATAAAAGAAAAAAAAGAATATGACAGTATTTGTAGCCTCAGAATGCTCCATGGATATTAGTTACTGTGAGATTCTCTTTAAACTTGCACATTGTTTTCTCAGGGTTGCAGCTCCTTAAAGCAAAGGAAGCCAATCTGGGGAGAAGTTTACCCAAACCTCCTTGAGGCCTCGAGTTTGATTTACAGACACACGCCTTAAGGGTTACACTGCCCTCATTGATTGATGCTACAAGAGTCCCTACAAAGGAGAAAGAAGTATATGATCTAAGAGGCGGCTTCTCAATAGTTCACAAGTACCAAGTTCTTACCAAGTGCAGGGCACATACGTTATTGAATTGAAGCCTCAAAATTAACAAGCACCCCTTTGAGATAGGTCTTTGTCTTGGTAACATTTTGCAGAGAAGAATGAGGAAGAGAGCAGGTGTGTGACTTGCCACAGAATGCACAGCTAACAAGTGGTGAGACCCGGGTTTGGCACAGGGTCGCCTGATTCCAGAGGTTTTATTCCTGTGTGTGTGTGTGTGTGTGTGTGTGTGTGTGTGTTACTAGAGATTGAAACCGGGGATGCTTAACCACTGCGCTATATCCCCAGCCCTTCTCAATTTTTACTTTGAAGGTTTCACCAAATTGCTGAGACTGGCAATTAACTTGCAATCCTCCTGCCTCGATCTCCCAAGCCACTGGATTTATAGGTGTGCTCCACCATGCCTGGCTCAGAGACTATATTCATCACCACTAGACTTTGCTGCTAATTTTGCCATGGTCATGAAGGCTGCCCTTTCTTGGCCCCACCCCAGGGCTTAGGCAGAGTGTAAAGGAAGGCTGGGTTTCCCTAGTGTTCTAGTACCACCAAAAACCTCTTTGTGAATTATTGGCTTGTGAAAGTACAATAACTAAAATGTGAAAACTCTCTGGACTACAATTACTTCCCTTCCCTGAGAATGCACAATTTCCTCTTTCCTATGCCAACCAGGCCCCAGGGGAGAGTTTGCTGGAATGCTGAGGTAGCCCACCTGCTGGATGAGGAGGTTGCAGATCTCCTGGAGCAGCACTGTGAGCCTCCCAGGGGAGCTGTAGCTCTTGCACGTGGCCCAAATCAGACAGACGACATGGAGCAGGGGCCGAAGCTGGGACTTCACCTGGGGAAACTCCACGCTCTCCAGGACTTCCAGGTGGCGGCTGAGGGGTAACAGGTGCACATGGATATCCTGTGCCTCTGTCAGAGCTGAAAGGAACTGGAGATGGTCACCAATCCCTGCCTGAGGTACCATCCACCTGGCAGAACCCTAGTACCTGGAAAGGGAAAGCTCTGTAAAGCCATAGCTGTCATTTCTTCCTAAACTGCGACGGCAGCGAAAAGGCTGGTTCTCACAAACATGGTAATCTGATGAGCCCTGAACAGTTAGGACAATTGTCCGGTCCCAGCCGGCAGGAACCAGAGAGCTCTCAATCGGTGGTTGACTGGGAATGAAGTAGACTCACTGGTCCTGAGTTCTCCAACACTTTATTTCCTCCCTCTCTCTGGAGGCCGAGTGCTTTATTCTTCCCTCTCACTAGAGGCTTTTACATCTCCTCTCTCTCTGGTCCCTGTTTCTACTGCCAAGGTTTTTCCTCTTCTCTCCTTACTAGTTTCCCTGTTTCTGCTGCCTGCATGGGAGCGTCTCCTCTCACTAGAGTCATCTACCTCTCTGTCTCCGTACTCCCGGTATTTATTTGTTACAACAACCAATAGGGACACAGTGCAAACATATTCAACCAATTGTAACAAATGAGCGGCCAAATAGCTTAGTCATGCGGTCAGGTAGTCTGCTAATCACTAGGGAAGATACAAGCCAGCTGAGCCTCTTACAGAGTTGTTTACCACCAATTCTTTTACAAGCCAGCTGGGCCTCTTACAGAGTTGTTTAGCACTAATTCTTTTCTCTGGCATCTGGCCAGGAATCATGCTGGCCTCAGTCTCCAACAGACAATGGTTGGAAGAGATCTCTCTGACACCATTTCTCTATCTGGGCTTCTCCCTGGCCACCCTGGCCCCAGTCTGGTGCTCTGTTATTGCAGACACATCACTTAATAAATATTTGCTGATTACTTTGCAGCTGATATCTCTAAGATAATACAAAACAGATGACATGGAACAAGCTTTAGAATCAGAAAGGTCTGACTTCAAATATTGGCCCAGACACTTAGCTATTGTATGACCTTGGGCACATTTCACCTCTTGAAGATTAAAAAACAGTCTGTTTGCAGCCAATTTCAAGGGTTCTTGTGAAGGCAGAGGCAAGCACACACAGACTTGTCATAAACAACTAGCACAATGCCTGGACCATAGCAGGTGTTTGATAAATGGCATTGTCTCTGATGAATATTTCTCAATGAAAATTTTTGCTGAGTTCTTATAAAGAAATCACAGGGAATAGAGAACAAGCACAGACCAAAGATGGCAAGGTTCTGAGGATTTTCAAGGGCAGGAAAATCTCCTACCATATCCTTTGAACACAGTCAAGGAAAGAAAGAGGACTTACTCAGTCATTTTGGGGTAATGTAGAAGGGAAAGCAGGAAACTAAACAGCATTGGGCACCAATACCTGCATAGCAACTTAGAGGAAGTGTGAAAGCCCACTGTGCAAACTGAACTTGAAGGGAACATTTACAAAGTGGTTTTTTCTCAGGTAGATAATCAGGCAGTGTCATAGAGCAGATGGTCTGAGGTTATAGTATGTGAAGAAAATTTTGCATGCATCCTATAGAAAACTCAAAACATCTCCTATTTAGTAAACAGTGCCAGTATGCTACACATTGTTCCACCCAGTAGACATACTGTCTTATAGAAAGTCCTGCTTGGCAGATTTGGTACCCTGCTTTATAAGTGAATACATTAAGACTTACCTAGGCTCATCCTGTGGATTGACCTGTCCTGTCCAGCTGAGTCAAAGGAAAATTACATCAAGTTAGTTAACTCGAACTCCTGACTTGATGGTTGTAAGGCTCACTAGACATTTCTGTATGCCGATGCTCGTGATTGCTTATTATATCCCACGAGGGTTCATGGAAAGTGGCAGGAAAATGGGAAGTCAAATATTACGGTGAATTGATTAGAGTAATAGCTCTTAAGTGGGGAAGCTGGTGGTGAGCATCAGGACCAGAGTTGGGTGGGGAGACTGGAAACTCCAACAGTCATTCTAATGAACACATGCTTTCAGTGCGATGAGAGAAGAGGCTGCGATCATCATGCTACTAGAAAATTCTCTTTTTGATCCCCTGTATTTTCAGGCCTTCAAAAGAACCAAAATCTCATTTACTCATACAAATAGGCACTACCTTGAGAAAACACATGAAGCACTCTAGGTCAAGTCAATCACCTTGGCTTACAAGGTAAACAAAGACACAGGAGAGAAAGAGCATGGCTGTATCTTTAAAAAATATACATAGTTAAGATTGTACCAGGACCCCTAGGGATACCAAAATCCAAGGATGCTCTCAAGTCCTTGGTGCAAGTCCCTTATATAAAATGGCATGGTATTTGAATATTACTTACACACATTCTACTGTATACTTTAAATTATCTCCAAATTACTAATAATGTCTAACAAAAGGAAAAGTCTACGTATATTGTTCTACTGCGTTTTGTATGGGGAGCAGGGTGCTGGGGATCAGATCCATGACCTTGCATATGGAAAATATGTATTCTTACCACTGAGATAAAATCCCTGGCCCTGTTGTTTTGAAAAAAATATGGTTTATATTATTATTTTTTACTGATTCTTAAATATTTTCAGTCTCCACATGGTTGAATCTACATGAGTAAAACACTTGACTATGAAGGGCTGACAGTGAATATACATGGCTGATTTCATTGTGATGTCTAGTGGTTTGCTGGCAAATCTTTAACAACAGTCTCTTCAGGGACAAATTCCTTTATGTACAACATTTGATAATTTCCATGGTGCAAATATTGCCAATATTCCTGTTATGCCTGATTTAAAGGCATTGATTTGGCTTCACTGAGTGCTCCTTGGGAGGGTAGGGGTGGGAAAGTTAAAAACAGTTGCAATGGAAAGAAAACTGAAATTGTCATTTTCAGGAAAATGGAGGGATCTAAAGGCCATTATGTTAACTAAAATAAGTCAAACTAAGAAGGCCAAGAGTCATATGCTTCTCTCATGCTGAAGCTAGAGAGGAAAAAGGAAAAGAAAGGTATATGTATGTGGGCCTCATGACGAGTGGGAGATCGGAAAAGTAGAAGAAGGGGATCAGGGGCAGGGAGGAGGGGAAGGAAAGAGGAAATACTGGGGAATGATATTAGCCCAATTATATTGTTATTTTGTGTGCATATACAAATATGTAACTATAAATCCCACCATCGTGCACAGCTATAATGTACCAATAAAAATATGTAAAGAAAAAAAAAAGATAAGCAAATGCGATGGAGCCATTGCGAACCAGCCCCTGTTGGCCTCTGCATAGCATTGGACTTCAATTTCTTCACCACATATACCCACTTACAAGCAGCCTTGATTGGTACCAGAGTTTGATTGTGTCCCCTTCCAGACTCAGGGGTTGAAACTTAATGTCAAATATGATGGTATGTGTGACTTAATGTCAGAAATGATGGTATTAACTTAATGTCAATATGATGGTATGTATATGAGGATGTAAGAGGAGTTCAGGCTATGAGGGCTTCTCCCTTGTGAATGGGATGCAAGTACTTTTAAAAGAGGCTTCCAGAATCTATAAAATCCTCAAAAATGTCAGCTACAAAAACAC
>PVKS010019848.1:0-37770 GCA_004027875.1 Aplodontia rufa | reverse complement strand
TTGGAGGTGTAGGGAAGGGGATGGGGAGGGGGGAGGGTATATGAAGAACTCATAGGAGTCTGGTGATGGGGAAGATGGGGGAACCATTCCAGAAGCCGATGTTATTCCTACACTAGATACCCATTTAACACATGAGTTCTTCTGGGGGAAACGGCAATAGATGAAACCCATAGTAGCTTATCTATGCGTTAGCATTACCTCTGGTTATCAAAGTTTATACACATTGATTGCTACAGTTTTGACAATGTTTCCCCCTCATCTGTATCCTGTATCACAATATACTTCTAATAAAGGTGGGGGAAAAAAATTCTTGCCCATTCCAGTGTTCTGAAGCACTTCCTTTATGTTTTCTTCTAGTACCTTCACTGTGTTAGGTCTAACATTCATGTATTTAAATCATTTTGAGTTGACTTTTATGTATGGTGAGAGATGGTTGTCAAGCTGTTTCGTTGTTCATATGGAAACTTAATTTTCCCAGCACCATTTACTGAAAAGACTGTCCTTTTTCCAATGTATGTTCTTAGTACCTTTATCAAAAATCAGTTGGCTATAGATGAATGGGTTTACTTCTAGAATCTCTATTCTGTTTCATTGATCTATGTATCTGTTTTTAAGCAAATCCATGTTGTTTAATGACAACTTTATAATATTCATTGATCTATGTATCTGTTTTTAAGCAAATCCATGTTGTTTAATGACAACTTTATAATATGTTTTGAAGCCAGGTAGAGTAATGCCTCCTGCTTTGTTCCTTTTATTCAGAATGACTTTTGCTATTCAGAGTTTGTGTGTGTGTGTGTGTGTGATTCTATATAAATTTTAGAATTATTTTCCCTAGATTTATGAAAAGTGTCCTTGGTATTTTGTAAAGATTGTACTGAATCTATAGATTGCTTTGATTAAAACAAAGATTTTTATCAATACTGACTCTTCCAAACTCTGAATGTGGGATGTCATATAAGAGAAATGCAGCTGTCTATTCCACAGTAGTTTACTGAGCAAAGGATATGAAGTCTCAGCTATTGTCTTGCACCATGAGACAATAATGAAAGAAATATCACTTGGAAGGGTTTTTGTCCTGTAATCACATATCCAGCATATTAGATATATTATTTTCTATTGCATTGTAATTATTTTTTAACCTGGTTTAGTTACAGAAGAAAAACATGCTATATAAAATAGCAGTAGGCAAAATAGAGCTTGTAGGCCAAATTTGGCCCTAAGCCTATTTTTGTAAGGTCAAAAGCAAAAGATGTTTTTTATATTTGTAAAGAGTTGTAAACACAGACACAACAAAGAATATGTGGAAGAGATGTATGTGGACCATAAAGCATAAGATATTTATTATTGAGATCTTTATAGAAAAAGTTCCAATTTCTGCTGTGTAGTTGTCCCTTGGGATCCTCAAGGGTTTGGTTCCAGAACTCTACCACCCCATAGATACCAAAATTCATAGATGCTTCAGTTCCTTATATAAAATGGCATAACACTTGCACAAAACCTATAACATTCTCCTCTATACTTTGAATCATCTCTGAATTATTTATGGTACCTAATAGTGTAAATGTTATCTAAATATTTGTTATACTGTATTCTTTAGGGAGAATAATGAAAAGGAAAAACTGTTCATGTTCAGTAAAAATGCACTTTTTTCCCCTAATATTTCTAGTTCCACAGTTGGTTGAATACAAGGATACAGAGGTCCCAGTGCATATGAAAGAACCATAGCCAGAGAATTTAGAAACCAGGATCTTGGTGTAATGGGAATGAGAAATCTACTTGAAAAGGTTTTGGGTGCATCTGTGTAGTTATAGATCTTGTTCCCCTGCAGCTCTCCACTTACTGAACAGTCACATCCATCTCTTCAGTGGCAGAACATATTGTTCCCAAGAGCATAGTGGTCCTTCTTAAGCTTCTAGCCTTCAGACTGGTTAATTGTCTCTAAAGTCAGGCTTTTTCCATAAGAAATTATGTCTAGATTCCTAAGTTTCCTTATGCTTTTTTTGCATATCAAAGCAAATTTGGAGATCTGGAAGCAGATTCTTCTTAAAAGATTACCATACAATTTTGCACCCAAACTTTTGAGAGAAAAATATTGTTCTGAGAGGAATAATTAATCTAAAACTGGTTATAAACCAGAAATTATAATAAATTACCTATGCTATGCAAATTTTAGTTAGCATAGCAGAAATTGTGAAGCCAGATTCACCCATCCCAGGAAGGAAGGAAAGAATTAAAAGTCAAAGAGAGGTTGGTCTTCAGTGCACCCTTTCCTCAAACTGATTGCTCTCCTACTCCTCCACACATTCTACCTGGTGGCTTGTGAAGTGGTGCTATAAAAACTTCCATGTAACTTTGAGGGATGCAGCACATTTCTTACACAGTTGCTTAGAGGTAACTGGCAAGTTTGTTCAGTTTTTAATCAGTGACTAGGGAAGTGCCAAGGAGATCAGTGATGTCAGCAGTCTCATGTCAGTAAATACTGGTGCTGGACCAGACCAACCAATCAGTCAGCACTAGAACCTAGAAAAGACCAGAGATAAAGCATTTGTCTGATACCCACTCCTCCATCACCAAAAAATTCCTTAAGTCATGCTAGTAGGCATCCAATGCCATTTTGGGATCAGGAAGGGAAGGAAAAAGCCTAGAAACTAGCATTAACACAAATGAGAGTGAGTTCCCTATAAAATGGGAGTTACCATTCACTGGAAGATAAAACCAGTTATGGGAAGTAAAAGCAACAACCACAACAAGATTATTCACCCATGCATATCTGAGGAACGAGTGTGCTGTGTAAGTAACTGCAGCTTTAGGCAGATTATTTCAACTCTCTGAACCTTAGTTTCCCTTCCAATACAGTTCGGAGTAATAATCAATAAATTAAGATATTTAAAAATAAATAGTGGTGATTTTTTTCTAGGGAAATTGTGTGGTCTGAAAAAAATCCTAGAAGGGAAGAATTCTTATCTTTTCTATCTTTTCTTTACATGTACTAAAAAGAGCACAGAGATCTCTCAGTGACATATCCTCTGTGACAGTGAAATATAGAACATCTCCATTTAGTCATTTGTGAACTATCAATTAAGCAGATTATAACTGCCAGACCTTGTCCTAGTAATAAAAAAATGCATCAGTATAAAAAACACTTCAAACAAATGTGCGTGTGATAGAACAAATGAAGAAAATAAAGGAAGAGAAAAGGAAATTGGTGTGTGTGTGTGTGTGTGTGTGTGTGTGTTTGCCTATCAGGGAATCCATGGCATGTGTGTCTGCACATGAATCCACAAAAGTACATAAATGCTGTGATGGAGATAGTCCAACTACCAATGCCAGCGGCACAGCTGGTGAATGATAAAAATGAATACCTTGCCATCTTGACATGAACACGAAATTAATCTTTATTGGATTAAATCATAAAGATTTCAGGTTTCTGATTTTTCTCCTTGCACTAACCAATAGCTTAGCCTATCAAGACTCATTCAACTTTAAACAAACATTGTGTGCTAAATCTGTATTAAAGTCTATACAGCTTAAAGGATGTACTAAAAATTTTTAAAATTTTACATAAATGCATTTCACAACATAAACTAACATTTTCTAGACTACTTATCCAAAATATGGATATTTTGTCATATAAATTGTCATGAATTAATGCCTAGAAGAATACAAATGGTTTTTGAAATTCCAAAATGTAGATTGGAGAAGTCTAAATATAATTAAGAATATGGGATATAGCAACATTAGCTCTAATCATATTTAATTAGATGGTAACAATTTGAGGATTAACAAATATGAGAAAATAAATCTTTAGCAGTTAAAGCATTTTTTGTTTTTAAAAAAATCTTAGCACATGAAAAGAATAATTTGGTTACATTAGATAAACTTGAAGTGCTAATAAAGTAGGAATTTGAGAATTACTTTTAAAGTTAATAAAGCTAATTGAATATGTCTTCAAAAAAAGTCATGGCATGTGATTGATAGCATTTTGTAATTTTCTCCTTTATAAAAATCATGCGTTGAGAGGACTCCCTAGAGAGGGGATGGGGGGGGTAGGAAGAAAAATCCTAGGAGCCTGGAGGGTGGGAATATGGGGGAATCATCTTAGAAGGAGATCTCTGTCCTACATGCGATATCCATTTAACTCAGGAGTTCTTCTGGGGGAAACAGCAACAGGGGGAATCCAAGCTGGACATCCATGATATGGCATTAGCCCTGGGTAACTAAGTATATATAGATTGGCTCTTGAATGTTTGATAATGTTTCCCCCTCAATTGTATCTCTATATCCATCTAATAAATAAATTAAAAAAAATCATGCATTGGGACTGGAGCGGTGGCTCAGCAGTTACAGTGTTTGCTTGGCATGTGTGAGTATGTGAGTTTGAACCCCAGCACCCACATACAAAACAAAGTTTAAGAGTATTGAAGTCCACATGGGAAACTAAATAAAGTTGATTCTCTCTTTCTCTTTCACTCTCACTGACCCTCTCTCTTTAAAAAAAAATCATTCATGGATCCTGAAGACTGTAAAAAACTAGACGTATAAGCAATAAAGCACCCATCAACTTCAGTGCACAGCTAACCCTAATATTACATGAAAGACAAGAAATGAAAAAAGTCCTTAGAGTGTGCCATTAAAGATCATCACAGAGATCTTCACATATATAAAATATTAATTAAGGTCCATAGATAATTTATAAAACTGAAAGGACTACAAACAAGTTTTTTCGTAGGAATCTCAGTACTAGACTGTGAAATTCACCCCTGTGAATCTGAAGAGATTATGTATTACATATGATGTATGACATAGATTTTCAATGGGCCGTATCAATTTTTGGTTGCTTTCTGATTTGTCTATTGTCATTTACTTACAGCCAGCTTTGACTTTTGGCAACTGTTCTTAGACCATTTGTACCTGTTGTACCTTACCATAATGAAATAATGTTCAATGGTATGGCTCATTTTCCTAGCCGGATTAAATTCATATTTTTTTAGGTTAAAAAAATTGACATAATTAATGAAAAAAACATTCAAGGATTTATATAATATGAAGATTGAAGTCTTAGTTTACATTCATTAAAAGTCACAAAATTAACTGATTCTCTGTTCGATCTCTGTAAATTTTCATAGGTGAATGAGTGAATGATACATAGAATGTACTTGGTTTAGTAAATTTTAACTACATGATACTGTTAAAAGATATCATTAAGTGACAGTGAAAAATTAGAAATCATCAGATTTGAGTACTGTATTATTTTCACAACTAAATTTTACTGACAACACTAATACTATAGCATTATGGGACTAGAATTTGCAAAATATATCTCATATTTGTTCTTTTCACTTCTTATCCTTAGTTACCGGGGTATATATTTTTCACTTTTATATTCCTAAAGATCTAATGAAAAAAACAAGAGCCACCAATTAAAGCCAAAATTTAATTCATTTGCCATGAAACTTCCTTTATGCAAATAAAAAATATAGAATACATTTTACAGACTGGAAAATACCTTTGAGTTCACTAAGTTGTTGCTTGAATATCACTGTTAATATATTGTTATCATCTTTTCAGGTTGACAGGTTGAGATATTCACCTGTATCCTTGGTGATGGTTGACACCTACCCAACCCAGGAAGTTGCATTAGAAAAACATACAGAGGCCCTGAAGAATAGGAGGACTCTGCCAAACCAGGTCAGGTGGACAAGATTATAAACATTTACTTGAGTTTTCCAAGTCAGTCTCTAGATATCAAATACACTTCCTTAATTTTCTCTCAGAATTAATGTTCTTTTTCATTAAATGAACTAATAAACATGCCAGTGCATGTAAGCCATAAAAGTTTTACAAGTTCTGGAACCTGAAACAATTCCATTCTATATTTCTAATAAACCTCTTAGGGGTTCTGTTGCTTAGTTTGTCTCTGCCTAGACATTGTGCACTCCTATGGGAAGGGACTTCCCTTCATTTTCTCAGCATTCCAGGATTGCAGGTTATTATGTAGCTTATTAAGCCCATTTAGCATGACTCATTTATTTATGTTTCCTGCCCCCCTGCACTAGATTATGAGTTCCTGGGTGAGGAAGTTGTGCCATCTTCATCTTTGTGTTCTTTGCACTTTACGAAACAGCTTGGTACATAAGGGATGCTCAAAAATTATGGGTTGGGGGCTGGAGCGGTGGCTCAGCGGTTTCGATGTTTGCCTCGCAAGCACGAGGACCCGGGTTCAAACCCCAGCACCACGTACACAACTAAGTGTTTAGAGCAACTAAGGCCATGTGGAAAACTAAATAAAAGTTGTTTCTCCCTTTCTCTGTCTCTCTCTCTCTCTCACTGTCCCTCTCTCTTTAAAAAAAAAAAAAAATTATGGGTTGAATTTGAATGTTATCTCCTCTGGGTAATTTTGTTTTCAAAACATTCACATTTGAGTGGCACTTATTTTATCAAGATGGTTTATTTTACAGATGAGGGTACTGTGAATTAAGGTAGAAGACATGAAAACCTTTAAAGTGTTGCTTCAAATTTCAGTAGGGATTGAGTAGGATTGGTACAATGTGATAGAACACACAGGCACCACTGGTACCTGGTCATTTTCTGCTTGTGTTTGCTGTGAGAGAGTAAGGTACCTGCTTCATGGTGGGGGAGGGAGGTTAAAATTGTTCTTTTATTGTGGTGACAATGCTTTGTGTGATATCTACTATCTTAACACACTCTTTTTTAAAGAGAGAGAGAGGGAGAGGGTGAGACAAAAAAAAAGAGTATCAATTTTATTTTTTTTATCTTGTATGTTTTTATGACATTTAGCTGTGTGTGGTGGTAGAGATGGAACCCAGGACCTTGTGCTTGCTAGGCAAACACTCTACCACTAAGCCACATCCCCAGCAATGTTGATCAACTCTCTATATGTCAATCAAACCTTTATTTTATTTCAGAATTGACCATTGATTTGTTTGATCATTCTATGAAGATAAAAATTTGATATTATTGGAAATATCAAAATTAACCCTTATAGTTGGAGACAATCAGGATTAAATATACTCATTCATTGTCTGTCTCATCCAAATACTTGCTACTTTCCATAAGGTCAGGAAAGGCCCGTCATAGAACATCCTCAGTGATCGATTGTTCTAAAGTCAGAATAATGGAGGGTTTTGGTGGTTGAGCAGGTTAATGTATATATAGTTTCCCAACAGCTGTAACTAAAATTACAGTTTTAAGTAATCTCTATTAAATAGTAGCAGCCTGGAGTTAACAGACATCTCCCTGAGGCGTTTATCTGAGGAAAATCATTTATAAGTTCCTGTGAGTATAGACTGACTCTGTCTTTGAAAAGGAAATTCTCCAATATTAAAGTTAGATCTCACTCTGCTGATGGGTATGGCAAACATAATTTCTCATCCAAACTGAGACTCCTGAGAGGGACGGATACGCTGCTAATAAACACAAGAATCACAGTCCAGCAGCAGTACCCGCTCAGGGCCTATGAGGTCACCACATGGAGAGCAGTTCTTATAGAAGATTCTGTTACTGCCTGCTTCTCTTTCTACCTGCCTTCTCTCCCCCTTTCTCCTCACTCTTCCTCCCTTTTCCCCTCTATCTGCATCTTTTTCTGTCCCTCCCTCCCTCTCTTCCACTTTTCTCCCTCCTTTTGCTACTTTTGTTTCCTGTTATCCACACTAGGTACCAGATAGGGAGTTTTTCAAGAAAGAGGTGTTTTTTCTTCATGTTAAGGAAATATCTAAATAGTTTATTTATTTCACATGCAACTCTGTTATAATTATTTAAGTCATTCCATTTAATTTTCATTTCTGACCTCTCCCTAAATTCCTCATTCCTGTTACCCCAGCTTTCTATGGAGGAGGAATGCCTTGTAGTTTGGTCATTGATGCCTAGAAGATCCTCAGTGCACTGGTGTTAGGAGAAGAGAAACGGATAGGATCCCATCACTCATATAGGAAATGGCCAAAACATACTTAAAAAGATTGGAAGAGCTTGGTCAGACAGGAGAATGGTACTCAAAAAATTAAGTCAATGCTCTGTTAAAATTTGTAAATAGAAGATTTATGAAATGTGAATAGTTACTACTTAAAGTGAAACTTTGAGCATGTTTGGAAAATTTTACTCTCTAACATGCAAAGTAATTACGTCTTCAGGTGAATTACAATATAAATGAACAATATTCTCATTGCTTTATGAAACTGAACGTCTGTATCTTTTAAGTATAATAAGATATACAGTTTTATTTATGCTATACCTACTAGGAGCATTTCAGACAGCAGGCATCATATTTCGGGATGTAATCTTGAGTAAGGCATATGTAACAGATGTGTTTGTTGAATGGTAGTTATTGAATGAAAGCACAATGAATGCAAGAATAAATGACCACACTCGGATGGTCAGAAAGTTTTTTCTCATGTAAGCAATTTGAAGGCAACTGACATACACCATGGCCCTTTACCTTTGAATATTTTAGTATATATTTTGTCAAAGTCAAAGTAAGCATGCGATTGAACTTTCTTTATTGATTTTTTGGGTTTTTAGAGTGTGGGGTGATTCGGAATCAGGTGGTGGCCATTGTTTTCCTGAGGGCTGTTTCTTAATAATGTGTTTTCTCACACAGACAACTGCTGATGACTGCAGAACCATAAAGTGGGCACACACGTATGAATCCCTTCCTTATTTCTCCTGAAATCACAGTTTGCAGATTCATCCACCATGTTTATCATGTAGTTTCAAATGTGTTAATTGCCAGGGCAGACCATGAAAATAGTCCACAACATTTTATCCCTAGAATAGCATCAATAACAGTTGTTATCTTCAAATTTAAACTTCTTATAGGAAAAAATGCTCTCATTGTTAGCAGTTCTCAAGTTTTACCTTCTGTTTTTGGTTTCTCATACCTGCCACTCCCTCCCATCTGCATCCATTTTAGCCAGTTTTTTCTTTGCTGCCACCTTAAGATCTAAACAGAACAATTAGAAAGAAAAAGTTTATTTTAGGGCTCATGGTTTCAGAGGTCTTAGTTCATTAATGACCAGCTTCCTTCCTCAGGTCTCAAAGTGAGAACTTCATGGTGGGATGGGTATGGTAGAGGAAATCAGGTCAGGATATGGCCATCAGGAAGGAATCGGGGGGAGAGAGAGAGAGTGAATGAGAGAGAAAGAGAGAGAGTGTGTGTGTGTGTGTGGGAGTGGGCACTCCCCTCACTGACAAAATGTAAACCCCAGGGGCACACCACCATGGACCCCCTACCTCCAGCCATATCCTACCTGCCTGTGGTCACCACCTAGTTAAACCCTGATAGGGAATTAACTAACTGATTAGGTTAAGACCCTCATAACCCAATCATTTTGCCTCTAAGCCTTTTTGCATGGTCCCACACATGAGCATTTGGGGCCACCAATGTAATGTTGACTGGGTCTTCTGAGAAGTTTGTATAAATCTTAGTAGACTCTGTGGGTGGTTCAGGAAAACAGTAGGAGGCCTGGATGGATTTAAATTGGTGTGAGCTTCCAAAGGTACCTTCAGGGAGATTTTGCAGTTCCTGATAAGTCAGATCCAAACTGTAAGACTGAAATTTCTTTTCTTTAAAATGTTGACCCTCAGCATTTTAAACAATTTTTAAGTAGTTGCCAGCATTTATCACAGAGATTTTGTCTTCTCTTTAAAGTACAGGTCTCTAATCCTGCAGAACAACCAGATTGTTTTGAATGCTGCTGACCTCTTTGGAGAGGTGTGTGATTGGGAGTTAACTACAACCCCCGCCATACTTATTTCAATCATTTATAGTCCCTTCGTGGCCCCTGTAGGCATTTGAGATTTTGACATCTATGCTAAGGGCTTAGAGAACAGGGCCCTATCTAAGTGATAATTGTCCTCAAAGGTTTCAAGGAACTAAGTGTTTCTCCTGGGGTTCCTTGGCCTCGGTCCCTGTTGAGTGGTGATATTTTGTTAAAAATGACTGAGTGACTAAAACTTCTCAAGAATTATTATTATATCTGAATTTTATAAACCTCTGAAAACTCAGCAGGAATAGTGTGGACTCCACAATCCTTTCAAACCACAGATATTGGCAGTTGCAAGGGAAGAGGCAAAACTCTGGGTTGGGCACTTTGTCCTGGCTTGAGGCCAAGCTCAGGACTGTTCTCTTGATCTTACCTTGTTTATTCAACTGGCAAAACTTTTATCTTCTTACTACTATTATATTGGCTGTTTTCTAAAAGGGGAATCATTAACGATAAGAAAGAAACATGGAAGCCATTGTAATAGATCAAAACTATAAATGGCTTCACGTGGCAGCCTTGATTACAGCCCTTTTTGGATTCTCATTGCATTTAAGCAAAATGTCTTATTTAGGGACTGCCACTGTTCCTCACTGTCCCCTCGGTAGTTCCAGAATGCTTGTGTTCTAGTCTTCATCCACTTCATTTCACAAAGACCTCCAAGTCTCCTTCAGATGGTTGTACCCTGTACTAATGACATGGAAGTAGCCTGTTTGGGAGGTGGAGAACAGGGTGTGTCAAGGTCTAATTTTTCTCATAATTTGTCCAGAGTCTCGTTCTTCTTTTTGCAGTGTAGGCTTCACACTGCAAGACTGGCATCTGCTGTCTGCTTTCACCTTAACTCATCTTGACTTGGTCCCAGCTCATATTCTAGGTTTGTTATGGTTTGGATTTGAGATGTCCTCCAATAAGCTAATGTGTTAGACAATGTCGGAATGTACCAAAGGGAAATGATTAGCTTATGAGGGGTGTTACCTAATCAGAGGATGCTGTACTGGGTGGTAACTGTATGCAGGTGGGCATGGCTGGAGAAGGTTGGTTTCTGGGGCTTGCTTCTGGGGACTACACCTTGTACCCTTGGTTCTTCCTTCTCTCTCTTGACTTCCTGGCTGCTGTGAAGTCAGCAGCTTTCCTTCCCCACACCCTTCTGCCATAATGCTCTTCCTCACATTCAGTCCAGAGTCAGTTGACCGTGGACTGAGACCTCTGAAACCATGATTAAATTAAACTTTTCTTCCTCTAAGTTTCTCCTGTCAGGTATTTTAGTCACAACAATGAAAGGCTTGCTGGGTACAGTGATGCACACAGTCCTAGTGACTTGAAGTTGAGGCAGGAAAATCACAAATTCGAGGCCATGTTAGGCAAGTTAGTGAGAGACCGTGTCTCTAAATTATTGTTTTTCACAAAAAGTCTGGGGGTGTAGCTCAGTGGTGGAGTGCGTTCTTAGCATACACCAGGCCCTGGGTTCAATCCCCAGTAATGAAGAAAAAAAAAAGACATTCTCAAAAGTCTCTGCTTTGATTATCTTATTTGGCCCACTAATCTCGTCTTCATTGTACCACACCATTTACTTCCATTTTAGCACTTTTCACACTCTGGCATTACCTTTTTTATTGATCATTTTCTGTCTCTTTCTATCTCAGGCATGAATATGCACTCTGTGTCCACAACATTTTCATCTACTTACTAATCTATTTCTGCCACCTAAACTGTGTCTGGCTCAGCAGTCACTTGACAGAGATTACAGAATGAAAGAATGTTCCTTTTTGTGACTTTGTTATGTCTGCTTCTGGTATTACAGTTTCTAGAAATAAATTATATTATTAGAGCATATTAGATTAATTATTTTCACCATACGTATAAACTAACCCAAGGATGCCAATGTATCAGAGTATAATTTACTCTAATTAAATACTGGTGTATGTGAAAATAGACGGGATACTGTTAGAGAAGAAGCAGGTGCTCAGAGGGAAGGGAGTAGGAGGGTAAGGGAGAGCAATGGAGGGTGGAAATGATCACATATGTTACCTGCTTTTGTGAATATGCCACCATGAAACTCATTTTTCTGTATAATTAATATGCACTACTAAAAATACGGATGTACTTTTCTAGAAATATGAATTAACAGCGTTATCCAGTCCTGTTTTTAATAATGTTCTCTATGATTCCTCTTGAAAGTGATAGTAAGTTTAAAAATATCAAAGTAATCTTTTTGAATAGGGTTGTGTTACAACAGTTTACTTTAATGCCTGTTTATTTGAAAGAAATGAAACTATGTTAGTTACATCAACTTAATGGCTACCAAATAGATTTTAATATCTAAGTAGAATTATATTGTAAATGGAATCAGATTATAAATAGCTAGTGCTTTACTTCCCTGTTTTCATAGACATTCTATATTTCATATTTCTCAAATATCAAATTAAATTTTTAAAAACAATTTTATTTAGTTTTTTATGCAGCTTTCTTTGCTCCAAAACTTTATTGCATATGTGGTACTGGGGTTTGAACTCACATACTCACGCCAGCCAGTCAAGTGCCCTAACCACTGAGCCACCACTCCAGCCCCTCAAATTAATTTTTATAAAAAAAAAAAGCTGGTGAATTTAACTCTCAGAGAATGTAATAGCTCTTGGAACCCACAGCTCTACATTTTCTCTAAGCACTGAATCTGAGACTACTCAGTGTCATCTCTCGGCATAGGCATACTCCAAATTTAAGTATAAATCCTAGTCCAAAGTGGAGGAATCTTAGGAATCTATTCCAGCTGCATATCCATATCTTTCTGAGCCAGATGCTGTTCCTTACAATGTGACCAAAGTGCCAAACCCTAATGATCAAACTCACTACCGTGGATGCCAGTGAACTTCACGTACATCGACAGTCAAGCCCCTTATTCACTTCCTTCTATCATTTTGTGAGCTACATTGCCTTCCCCATCATTATACTGGATTCTTTTATTCCAGTTTACATTACAGTGCAACTTATCCTGTCTCCATTTGGTCATGCAGCTATATATATATATATATACAAGAAAGGTTGGGTCTAAATGCATTGATCTTTTTATTATATTTCATATGTTTTTAGTCCCTCCATGATGTTTTGAATTTCTTACAAATAATCTCAAATGAAAAATATGAAATATCATGTTACAATTCACTTTACTTTTTGAATCTCATTTGCAGTTAGAGCGTGAAAGCTTGTAGGTATCCTTATTTTCATTAGAGTTCCTTTGGCAAGTTGCTCCAAGATCAACTTACCTCTTGCTGACTTGCTGTTCTCATTTTTGTTTTCTTTCTTTTATGTGTGGTACTGGATATTGAACCCAGGTCCTGGTTCATGCTGCGCAAGTGTTTGCCACTGAGCTATAGTCCCAGCCTTACCCTTCTCATTTCTGATTTTCTACTCTCCTTGTTTATACTCATAGTGTTGTCCAGTACAAGTTTCACAGGGGATTTGATCTAAAATCAGACCAAACACTACCGGTATCTCATCTCAGACTCTTCATTTTCTTTCACTGCATTACTGATTACTTTTGATATCTAGTTTTAGCAAATCTCTTTTCCCTTTGATGGTGCTATCAAGCTGAGAGGGTGATTTTTGTGATTAAAATTTCATGATTTCTTCCTTCTAAGTTCTTTGCTACAGAGAACATTGAATAGTCTCTTGAGGAAAAAAACAATACAGCATAATGATTTTTTGTTGCCAAAACTTACCATTACAAATTCTAGGGAGTGCCCTTTCATTAGTTCTCACCAGGAGAAATCAAATAATGATAATAGACTGCATAGCAAGAATCAGGTTTTGACAATTTATGTTTTTAATAATAAAATAATATCTTCGAGATATAAAGGAACATTTTTATCTAGGTTTTTATTTTCAAGACCAATAAGCAAATAAAACAATTGAAACAAAACATCCTGTATGAAAATTTTAGTCCTACATTGTGGCATTTCTAGTTTCTCTGTGGTTTATTGCCTCTACAAATATGTTTTCCAATATTGTTTTAAATAAGGCATAGTTTTTTGTGCAATCAAGATTCAGAGGGAGATTTATTATTATTGTATATATTTATGGGATACAGTGTGATAAATCAATACATGTACACAATATGTAATTATTAAATCAATGTGATAATCGTTTCCTTCTCCTTATCATTACTTTGTGTTTGGAGGCTTCAAGCTCCTTTTTCCAAGTTACTGTGAACTACAGTCATCCCATTGTGTTGTAGAGCAAAGGAATATATTACTTTCATTTAACTGTGCTTTGGTACCTATTATCCCACCCTCCTTCTAACCTCCTCTCCTCTGCCCTTCCTGTCCTATAGTAATCACTATTCCTCATTCAGATGACTTTTTGTTAATGTTCATATATGAGAGAGGATGTGTGGAATTTATCTTTCTGTGTCTGATGTATTTCACTTAAGATAAAGTCCTCTGTTCTATTAAGCAAAATGTCTTTTCTTAATTTTTGCTGCAAATGATGGGCTATCATTGTTATTTTTGATTGAGTAATATTCCATTTTGGATGTATATCATGTTTTCTTTATCCATTCATTCACTGATACATAATTTATATTTTAGCTATTATGAATGCTTCAACAATAAACACAGGTGTGCAGGTCTCTCTTTGGCATGCTGATGTCATTTCCTTCCTGGATGTATACTCAGATGTGGGAGAGCTAGGTAATGTGGTAGATCTATTTCTAGTTGAATGACCTCCACACTGTTCTTCCTAGTGACTAATCTTAAATTCTCATCACAAGTTTGAAGGAACTCCCTTTTCTGCTTGTCTCAGCATTTGTTTTTGTCTTTTTGGTAATAGCCATTACACATGGGTGAGATGACATCTTGTTGTGGTTTTGATTTACATTTACATGATGGCTAATAATGGTGAGCATTTTTTCATAAATTTGTAGGCCATTTTTTATCTTCACTTGAGAATAATATGAATATTATTTGGATTTTTTGTTTTCTTGTTATTGAGGCATTTGATCTCCTTTTGTATTCTGTATATTCATCATTTTTCAGATGAATTCATTGCATTTTTTCTATTTTGTAGGCTGTCTATTCCTCTAGTACTTCCACTACTATGTTTGTTATTTCCTGTGCTGCGCAGACACCTTTGTTTCATATAATCCCATTTGTCTACTTTTTAATTTGTTGTGTATGCTTTAGAGATCTTACCTCTTTCCCCAAATAATTACCCATGCTAACAGTGTCTGGAAGTGTTTTTCTCATGTTTCATATTTTCTAGTTTTACATTTAGGTCTTTGATCCTTTTGAATTGATTTTCATATATGTATCGGTTTTAATTGCCTGTGTGAATAATCAGTTTGCCCAACACCATTTGTTAAAGTGGCTGTTCTTTCTCTAGTGTATGTTTTTCCTTTTTAAATAATTAAATGGTCGTAAATGCATGAGGTTATTTTTGACCGTTTTATTCTGTCTCATTGATCTGTGTCTGTTTTAATGCCAAAATACCATGCTGATGCTTTTTTGATTATTATAGCTTTATAGTGCATTTTGAAGTCAAATAATGTAATGTCTCATCTTTGTAACTTCTTGTTCTTCTCTTTTTCCCCTTTTCCTTTTCTTTTTCCTCATTCTCCTCCTTCTTCTTTTCCTCCTTCACCCCTTCTCTCTTCTTCTCAGTGTTAGAGCTGGAACCCAAGGTCTCAAGAATGCTAGGCAAGTTCCTTGCCACTGAACTACATCCCCAGCCCTTTTTAAAAAATTCTTATTGCTGAAGATTGCTTTAACTGTTCAGGGTTTTTATGTTTTCATATGAATTTTAGGATTATTTTCCTGTTTTTGTAAAAAATGTCAGAGATAATTGTGTTAGTAAGGTTTTCATTGCTGTGGTCAAAATACCTAATAAAAACAACTTAGAGGAGGAAAAAGTTTATTTTGGGTCAAAGTTTCATAGGTTCAGTCCATGGTCAAATGATACCATTGTTCTGTAAAGGGTATGGTGAAGAAAAGCTGCTTGGCTCAGCATCTGAGAAGCATAGAGAGCAAAAGAGCAGCCAAGGACAAAATATAATCCCCAAGGTCACAGTCACAGGGCCTACTTTCTCCAGCTGTGCCCCACCTGCCTATGGTTACCACCCAGTAGTCCATTCAAATTATTAGCCCACCAAATGGATTAATCCACTGATCAGGTTACAGCTTTCATGATCTAATCATTTCACCTCTGAACTTTCCTGCTTTGCCACCTGAGTTTTTCTAGGGATATGTGAAAGCCAAATCATTAACAGTATTCTAATAAGAATCTCATTGAATTTGAAAGTCACTTAGGGTATTATGGTCATTTTAACAATATTAATATTTCCCATGCATGAATATGGGAAGTCTTTTCATTTCTTGTGTCCAATTCAATTTCTTTATCAGAGTTTTATAATTTTTATTATAGTGGTCTTTCATGTCCCGTGTTAAGTTTTTTCCTAAATCTTTTTGTAGTTATTGTGGATAGTTATTCAAATTGTTTCTTTCTCAGAAATATTATTGTTGTATAAAAGTGTCCATAATTTTTGTATATTGATTTTATGTGTTGGAACTTTATTGAATTTATCATTTTTAATAGCCTTTTGGTGGAGTCTTTAGATTTTCTTTTATAGAATTATATTATCTACCAACAGATATAATTTCACTTCCTCTTTTCTTCTGTGTGCCATTTTTTTCTTTCTATTGCCTCCATACTCTAGCTAAGGCATCTAGTACTTTGATGAATAATAATGATGAGAGTAGACATACTTGTCTTGTTCCAGCTCTTAGGGAAAAAGCTTTCAGTTTCATTCAATACGATCTTAGCTATAAATATGATATATATAAACTTTATTATGTTGATGTATGTTCCTACATACATATTTGTTCAGAGTTTTTATCATGAAAGGATGTTGAATTTAAGTGCTTTTTCTGCATCTATTGATGTATTTGTGATTTTTGCCCTTCATTTGGTTTATATGTTGTATTACATTTACTGATTTGCGTATGTTGAACTGTCCTTGTATCCCTGGGATAAATCCCACTTGATTATCATAAATCTTTCTAATGGGCTATTGAATTTGATCACCAGTATTTTTTTTTTTAGTATTTTTGCATCTATGTTCCTTAGAGATATTTGTTCATGGTCTTATTGTTGTTATTGCTGTTGTATTCTTGTGTATTTTACTTCTGAGGGTAATTTTGACATTATAGAATGAGTTTGAAAAAATACCATCCCTTTCAAGTATTGGGAGTAGTTTGAGAACAATGGTATTACTTCTGTTAGTTTGTGAAACTCTGCAGTAAAGCCATCCTGACCTGGGCTTTTCCTTTTGGGGAGACTTTATTTTATATTCAGTTGTATTACATTTGTGGGTTCAATTTTTGTAGACTCTACATATAAAGAAACTTCTTTATTCTAGATTTTCCAATTTGTTTTCATGGTGGTTGCTAAATAGTTCCTAATGATCCTCTATATTCTGTGATATCAATTGTATTGTCTCCCTTTTTATTTCTAAATTTATTTGTTGATTATGTTAATCTTTTAAAAAAACAGATCTTCATGTCTTTCATCTTTTGAATTTTATTGATATTTTAGTCTCTTTTTCATCTATTTTTCCCCTGGTCTTTGTTATTTCTTTCCTTCAACTAATTTTGGGTGTCATCTCTTCTTGGTCTTCTAGGTCAATAGAGGGGAGGTCAATTTCCATCAAAGGATACATAAACTCATTTTCCTAGGAGCATTAAATTTTTGTCTAATACTAAAATTCCACTGGATCAGCTTACTACAATGTGGATAGTGTTCTCTTTCCTGTAGGATGTTCAGATTTCTTGCTATTCATGAAAATGGATGGGGTTGCTGTGGTGATTTGTACCAAGTAAATGAGGCCATGTTCAATGGTATTTAGTTTTGCCCTGTGTGTAGATACAGTTGTAGCTCTGGAAATTATTTAGAGTTTATTTTAATAACAAGAGGTTAACTGATAAGGTCACTTTTGTGATTCAGAATACAAAGACACAATGTTCTGAGCCAGGTTTTAAAAATACAGCTGGACATGAGACCACAATTATTCCCAGGTACTAGAATATGAAGTGTATTTTTTATGTTGAAGAAAAACAACAGTGCAATTTGGTGAGATATGTCATAGACAAGAATTACCCTCTAATGCATATGTTGTCTGCATATGGCAGGCATTGTACTTCTAGTAGCTGTGGAGGATAGGGGATTTCTAAATTACTGAATGGAAATATTAAATATTCAGTATCTTCTAGGCAAACAGGAAAATATGTTTTAGAATCAGCTCAATTTGGAATTTGTTGTCTTTCATGTCAAAATTCAGAAACTATCGATCCTTCCTCATCCTACAGCCCAGATGAGAAAAATGAAAAAAAAAATGGAGAGGTACAAAGAATATTAAGCTACAGAGAGGGAGGAGCACAAAGACAGAAAAAATGAAGTGAGAATATGGCCAACGTAAAGACAGAGACTGGATGACGCATGGATTAGCAGCTCTTTTTTAGAACCCAATTCTCAATGTTATGGATTAATTTGTATCCTGTCCCACTCCTAATTGATATACTGAGCCCCTAATCTTCAATGTCATTGTATTTGGAGATAGAATATTTGAGGATATGATTAAGGTTAAAGGAGGTCACAGGATGTGACTCTAATCTGATAGGACTGGTGTCCCAATTAGAAGAGGAAAAGACACCATGCATGCACAGAAGAAAGGCCAGGGAGAAGGTGACTGTCTGCAAATGAGGAGGATAATCCTCAATAGAACTCAGCCCTGCTAGCACCTTGGTCTTGTATTTCTAGACTCTGAAACTATGAGAAAACAAATGTATATTATGCCATCCAGTGTGTGCTATTTTTGTCATGTCAGCTTGAAAGTGGACGTTCAAGTGTCCCAGTAAAGAAACGGTGGCTTAGCAGAACTGGGAGCAGTGACTAATATGGAGAAAACTACTCCAGAGATACAAAACCCAAAAAGGTAGTGGTTAAGCGAGAGGATATAGGATATAGCCACGTGCAGAAACTTGAAATCAGATCCTTATCTCTCACCTTGCATAAAAATCAAATAAAAATGGATAAGGAACTAGGAATTAAACCAACTATCATACAACTGATACAAGAAAAATTAGGATCTACACTCCAGCATATGGGAGTTGGCAACAACTTCCTCAACAAGGTTCCTAAAGCAAAAGAATTAAAGTCAAGAATTAATGAGTTGAATGCCATTAAATTAAAATGCTTTTACTCAGATAAGGAATTGGTGAAAACTGTCAAGAGAGAACCTACAGATTGGGAGAAAATCATGGTCTATGATTCTTCTGACAGGGTACTAATATCCAAAACTTACAAAGAACTAAACAACTTGACATCAAACACATAAGCAATCCAATCATTAAATGGGCCAGAGAGCTGAACAGAAACTTCTCAATACCGAAAACTGAGCAAGCCAATGAATACATGAGAAAGTGTTCTAAATCACTGGTAATTAGAGAAATGCAAATCAAAACTAGATTAAAATTTCACCTCACTACACTCAGACTGGCAAAGATGAAGAATATAAACAATAACAGATGCTGGAGGGGTTCTGGGGAGATAGGAACACTAGCACACTGTGGAAATGCAGATTGGTTCAACCGCTCTGGAAAGCAGTGTGGAGATTCCTCAAAAAACTAGGGATGGAACCACCTTCTGACCCAGCTACCCCACTCCTGGTTATTATCCCAAAAGAGCTAGAATCAGCATACTACAGAGACAGGCTACATCAGTGTTTATAGCAGCTCAGTTTACAAAAGATAAACTATGGAACCAACACGGATGCCTCTCGATGGACGATTGGATTCAAAAACTGTCATATGTATATATGCAGTGGATTTCTACTCTGCTATTAGAGAGAATGATATCATGGCATTTGCAGCCAAATGGATGGAAATGGAAAAAAATTATGATGAGTTACATATCCCAAACAAATTAAATGACTTAAGGGCCAAATGTTTTCTCTCATATGTGAAAGCTAGCATAAAACCTAATACAGGATGATAGTTAGCAGAGTTTAAATAATAAACTCACTGTAGTTGAAATTTCACATAAGCTGGGGAATCCCATGAATGTGGGGGGAGGAGGGAAGGAGGCAGAGAGGGGAGGGAAGGAGGCAGAGAGGGGAGGGAAGGACAGTGAGGGTTATCAATACAACTGGGAATACTCAAATCTCAGGAGAAGCCTAACTATACACAGGCAGGGAGAGAAACTCAGAAATGTCAAAAATTAATATACATGTATATGTTCATTTCAGATTGTAGTATGGGGGGATTACAAAGGAGACACGAGTTAAAGGAATGGATGAACTGGGGAAGATCTTGGTCTAGGATTGACCTTAACTTACTATCTCACTATGTCAATATCCGTGTATGCATGAATATGTATTTCCTCTAATATGTAAGACTGTGTTGAACTAATAAAAATAAAGAAAAAAATTAGAGTTGGGTCTACCGTATTAAACAGCTATCCCTCTTCTGGGTATTTTCCCAGAGGAGTTAGAATCAGTGCATTACAGTGATACAGCAAAATCACTGCACATAGCAACTCAATTTACAATAAAAAAATTATTGAATCAACCCAGATGCCCCTCACTGGATGA
This sequence comes from Aplodontia rufa, assembly GCA_004027875.1. Classification (NCBI taxonomy): domain Eukaryota; kingdom Metazoa; phylum Chordata; class Mammalia; order Rodentia; family Aplodontiidae; genus Aplodontia; species Aplodontia rufa. The sequence goes on along the minus strand of PVKS010019848.1, from coordinate 17,355 downwards.
ATTGATCCAAATGCTGTGATACACACACACACACACACACACACACACACACACACACACACACACAGAATGCAGTTCAACTCAGCTATTAGAAACAATGATATGGTGGCAAGATAAATGGATGGCAGTGGGAGAAATCATGCTGAGTGAAGTTAGCAAAACCCAGAAAATCAAAGGTCAAATGTTTTCCCTACTTTGTTGAGCCTAGAACTAAACCCAGGCTTGGGTGAAATTAGTCAAATTCATTTATTTGACCCACCAAAGGCATAGCAAAACATAATCCAGGGAAACCATAGACATGTAGTGGGGGAGAGGGGAGGGAGGGAAGAAATGGAGGGATCTAGTTTCTACAATCAACAGTGTAGCATACTCTTTACTCCCTGGGAAGCCAAATAATACTTATGCAAGCATTTGATTCTGGAGAATTCACAATTATGTATACACAAACATACACACATATGGACATATATCCATTGTAGGGGTGAAATATAGAAGAATCAAGAGACTGGGGTGTGGGTGATTGGGTAATTATGGTTTAGGATCAAATGCATATCATATTATTTATTCACATTCATGATTGTACAACATTTTAACTCCTTAATAAACAAAAAATAGAGTCATAAAAAATGCAGAGAGAATGGGGAGGAGAGCCTTCAGTTTGGCAGTTGCAACCCTTTCCTGTTCCCTATACTGTAACTGGCAGACACATCCTGGAATTGCAGCCAGAAGCAAAGCCCAGAAGTTATAGGATGCTTTCTTTGTCATAGTTGCAAACTTTTGCTTATGGGCATATGAGCATAAAAGTGAGATATAAATATCACTTTCTGACCTCCCACCAAAACAAAACAAAACAAAAGAAAAAACTCCCAAACAAACCTCAAAACTAAAATCTCTGAATGAATTGTACACATTACTATGAATCCTGAGGCCCTGGGTCTACCATTTCTGAGACATGAAATCACAGATTTCATAGTACTAACCTGAGATCTGGACAACATGAATATCCAGCTTTGGTGGGATTCCAGCAGTATGAGTCCAGCAGCTATATTTTCCAGGTCCCAAGTGTTGTTAAATCTATTAAAATTATTTGTTTTTTTAAATCAGATACTATCATAGTCTTATGGCAATGTGACTATGTTTGAAAGAATTTTAAAATTATAAAGATAATGTTAATTAAAAGCCACATATTAAATTATTCTAATCTTTTTCTGGTATAGCTTGTAATCCATCTGATCGATGTGATGCTTGTAGATTTTTTTCAGAATCTCTTTCTGTGATTGTTGGACAATAAACTCTGTGTAGTTGTTCTCTTGGCACTTGACCCTTGTGTTCTCTGACTTGGGGACTTTGAGGCTATTTATGGGCACCATGCTGTGCGTTCAGGGCGAATCTCTACTGGTAAAGTTAAATTAAAATCAACACAAGTTTCACCCGAAGTAAGAGCCAAAGCAGCCCCTTTTTATCATGTACTGTTCAGAATATCCAAAGAAGAAGACCGAGAATAAGGAGGAAAAGGAAAAAAGGAGGATGAAGGAAGGTGAGGGGCAATCTGAACCCAGTGGAGAGCATATTCCCAGTTTATTGGTACTGTACATGATAAAGGATTAGTGGCCCACAGGAGCTTGATTTTGTACAGACTTGTACATTTGGGGAATTCTCTAAAAGAGCATCTTGATCTGTAAAAATGAGCTGAATCATTTGCAGTGAATTTGTGTGCTTCCCAAACCAAAGTAAAGCAACAACTACAAAATCAAAATTAAAGCAGTATGTGTGTGTGGGAGGGGGGGAGAGGTGCCACTTCTTTCCCCTTTGCTTGCCATCATCAACCAGCAAACAAGTAAAATCAACCTTACGCTTATAATAGTCAAACAATTTTCTCTGCTATAAGGAGAAATGAGTGGCACATCTTGGTTTGTGTCTCATGAGTGTGAGGTTACAGGAAATGTATTAGACCATCTAGTAGGTCGGGAAGATCTTCAGCAGCATCCCCACCCACAGCTACTTACAGTGACTTTCCCTAAATGCAATTCTATTATGTGTCTTATCCCCCTACACATTCTTCTGTCCTGGGATATAACCATGGGATACAAGTGAATCAGTAGTAGTTGCAATTTAACAGGAAGGGTCCAAGTAGTATTATGGATAGGCACACATTGCTTCCTGCTGGCCTTACTCAGTTTAGATTTGACTGCGGTCTGAGGGGAACTTTCTCCTCAATATGAAGTTAACCACTGGGAATGGGGAATGGGCAGGGATGCTTTTAGTAGAAGTGGGAGTAGGGAGGCTGCTTTTCACCACCAGTGCCAGACACTGGTATAAAGTGCTCTCTTGGAGTGATACTTTGCCTTAAAATCCCTAACTCCTGTCTATATAATGCATTTATGGAAGACTTTCTCATCCTAGGCTCTGTTCCCCACCACATACCTGTAGAAACTTGCCCTGGTTTCATAGGAGTTGAAGAGAAGTTATGCTTCAGGTTGTCTAAGTCGTCTCCATGCCACAGTGAGCATGCTCCAGGATCAAGACAATGCCTTTGTCATACTTCTCTGCTGAGGAAAGGAAAATGGAAAATGTAATTGTTTTGATTGTGGAAAGCAGAATAACAGAGTGATGGAAATAGTTCAACTTGAAAGAATTTGGGAGATAGCTGCTAATAGGATTGACTTAAGAATCTCACACAGAAATATTAAACCACAGAGAAAGAAATATAGTTGGTCTTCCATATTCATAGACTCTGCATCTCCAGATTCAATCAATGAATATTTGCAAAAATACTGCATCTGTGCTGAGTGTGCACAGACCTTTTCGTTTTTGTTATTCCCTAAACAATAGTGAATTACATAGCATTCAGGTTGATTTAGGATTATGAGTAATCTAGAGTTGATGAGCACAGGTTATGTGTAAATCTTACATCATTTTGTATATGGGACTTGGTATCCTTGGAAGTCCTGCAACTAATCTCCCTGGATATTGAGGGACCACTGAATGTCAGTAGATCATTGGTTACCAGTGTAAATGACACTGCTCCCAAGAAGTTGTTTTGGGTTGTCATAGTCCTATCTCCTTTCTTCTTTTTCTACTACTACTACTGCTACTGCTACTGCTACTGTTACTTCCTCTTCTTCTTCTTCTTCTTCTTCTTCTTCTTCTTCTTCTTCTTCTTCTTCTTCTTCTTCTTCTTCTTCTTCTTCTTTGTGAGAAAGATGGAGAGAGAGAGAGAGAGAGTGATAGAAAGAGGAATCCATTTTATTTTTCTATCTGGCATTTGTTTCTCCAACAGTTAGTTGTATATGTGGTTCTGGGGTTTGAACCTGGGTCCTCATGCATGCCAGGTGAGTGCTCCAACCACTGAGCCACTGCTCCAGACCCCTTGTCTCCTTTCCTGAATAAGGACCAGGGATGCTAGATGCTCTATAATATTCAGAGCTGCCTATACAAGAAAGAATTGTCCTGTATCTTGAATGGTTTCTATTCTTTAATTTTTATTATTAAAAATAAAAATTGTAGGGCTGGAGTGGTAGCTTGGCAGTTACATTGCTTGCCTGGCATATACAAGTATATGGGGTTCAAACCCTAGCACCCACATACACAACTAAGTGTCAGAGCAACGAAAGCCATGTGAAAAACTCAATAAAATTGATTCTCTCTCCATCTTTCTCTCTCTCTCTCTGAGCCATGTGAAAAACTCAATAAAATTGATTCTCCATCTCTCTCTCTCTCTCTCTCTCTCACTGTCCTCTCTTTAAAAAATAAAAAAATAAAAATTGTATATATTTATGATTTAACATGATGTTTTAATATGTATATACTCTGGAATAGATAAATCAAGCTTTTCACATATTTGTTACCTCATGTACTTATTTTATGATGAGAACACAAAATCTATTCTCACAAGTATATATTTTGTTGTCATTAATTATAGTTACCATGATGTATAATAGATCTCTTTAATTTGCTTCTCTCATCCAATGAAATTTTGTATTATTGGGGCTCAGAAAATGATACTCTAAAGTATGGTTCTTTTGTTTGCTGAGTACTTTAAACAAAAGATACAGGGAGGAAGTTGGAAACAAAGTCCTTTCCGACTTTCTCCTCCCCTTCTTTATCCTGCTTCCCATTCCCTGTCAAAGCAGGGGATTCTTTGTCTTCAAGGTGGATCACAGAAACTAGAAAACTTACCTTGATCTTCCCCTGCTTTTCTGTGTAAGAGTTGGCCACAAAGAAATTCTCTGATCTCTCTTGTCTGATTGTAGGTCATGTGATCTTTATTCTAGCAGGGGTCTTGCCTTAAACCCAAGAGGAAGAAACGTTACACAGAGAGGCCAAGAAGAATCCCAAATAGATAGGCTGTGCTGGAATTTCCCTTGTCCATCTTGTACCATTAGGTATCTTGTTTACCAGTTACATTCCATTCTTCACTGAATCTAAGTGTAAAAATTGTTTTCCTTGGTCTTTCAGTCTTCATTTCTGAAGGTTCCTGAGTTATGGAAAACTTGATTAAATAAATCTGTTTGCTTTTCTCTTGCTAATCTCTGTTTTGTTATAGGGGTATTGGCTGTGACCTTAACAGATGGGCGAGGAAATGTATTATACCTTTCTGTCTCTACAGTATTCTTTGACCAATGTATCTCTCATTTTCCAACCCCCAGGCTCTGGAAACCATCATGGAACTGTCTGCTTCTATGAGTTCAACTGTTTAGATTTCCTATTGAAGTGAGGTCATGGAGTATCTGTGCCTAGCCAATTTCATTTAATACAGTATTCTCCAGGTTCATCCATGTTGTTTTACGCAACAAGATTCCCTTCTCTTACTCTCTGAATAGTATTCTATTGTGGATGTGCACCACAATTTCTTTATCGATTTATCGATTGAAGGACACTTCGGTTGTTTCAGTGTCTTGGCTATTCTAAATATTGTAGGAAGGAATATGGGAATTTAAATATCTCTTCAAAAACCTGATCTCAGGACCTGGAGCAGTTGCTCAGTGGTTATGACATTTGCCTGGCATGCGTGAGTACACAATTTCGAACCCCAGCACCACATATACAATGAAGCTTTGGAGCAATGAAAGCCACATGAAAAGCTAAATAAAGTTGTTTCTCTCTTTCTCTCTCTTTCATTGTCCCTCTCTCTCTGTTTAAAAAAATGATTTCATATTCTTTAGATATGAGATCACTAGGGGGATGGCTAGATTATATAAAAACTGTATTGTTAATTTTTTAAGGAACTGCCATGCTCTTTTCCATCATAGCTGCACTAGTTTACATTTCCACCAACATTGTGCAAGGATTCTCTTTTCTCCATATCCTATTGAACACTTTTAAAAAAAATAATAGTCATTCTAATTCTTTAGCATTGTTTCTGTATATAGTCATGCTGTTTGCAATTAATAACTTATCTTTGGGGATTGAGACCCACAATGGATGCTTACAATCATGGATAGCACTGAACCTTATACATACATATTATGTGTTTTCACATATGTATATGTATATATATATGAATATATACACACATATATACACACCTGTGATAAGTTTTAATTCATCAGTTAGCCACAGTGAGATTAATAACAATAATAAATATAATATTTTATGTGACTTTGATCTCTCTAAATATCTTATTATGCTACACTCAGCTTTTTTGTGATGACATGAGATGATGATATAGTATCTACATGATATGATAAAGTGAGGTGAATTATGTAGGCATTGTGAGGAATTGTTATGATACCATGGTAGTTGATCTGATAACACATAGGTAGGAAGTGTCTAGTGGGTGGTAGCATATGCAGCATGGATAGGATAAACAGAGCAATGATTCATGTGTCAGGAAGAAAGGGTTGGAATAGTCTGAGGTTTCCTTGAACTATTCAGAATGACTTGCAATTTAAAAATTATGACTTGTGTATTTCTAGAATTTCCCACTTGGTATTTTCAAACCATGGTTGAACTGTGGATACCTGAAACCATGAAATGGAAAACTGCAGATAAGTGGGGACTACTGTTAGGATAATTTAACTTCTTCATTTGGATGTACTTTATTTCTTTCTCTTGCCTAATTGCTCTGCCTAGCTCTTCTAATACTATGTAGAATAGAAATGGCAATTGTAAGCATCATTGTCTTCCTTTTGTCTTAATATTAGAGGGAAAGATTTCAATTTTCCAGCATTGAGTATAAAGTTAGTTGTGGGCTTGTCATATGTGACATTTATTGTGTTGAAGTAAATTCCTTCCACACTTAATTTGTTTTTATCATGAAAAGATGTTGTATTTTATGAAATGCTTTTTGTGCATCTTTTGGGATTATCATATGTTTTGTATCCTTTATTCTGCTTATGTGGTATGTTAAATATATGGATTTGTGTATGTTGAGCTATCCTAATATTTGAGGAATAAATTCCACTTAATTATCTTTTCAACACACTGGTTAGTTCAAATTTCTGCTATCTTCTCTGAGGATGTTTGTATATGTATTCATCAGGGTACTGACCTGGGATTTTCTTTTTTTTGTGGTATCCTTGTCTGACTTTGGTATTGGCCTTGCAAAATGAATTTGGAAGTATTGACTCCTCTTCAAATTTTTGGGAAGAGTTTGAGAAGGATTGATATTGTTCTTTACATATTTAATAGAATTCAGCAGCGAAGCCATAAAGTCCTGAGCTTTCCTTTGATAGAAAGTATTTTATCACTGACTTTTTATTATTTACTCATTATTGTTCAGTTTGGATTCTCTATTTCATTTTGATCCAGTCCTGGTGGATTGTATGTTTCTAGGAATTTAACCATTTCTTCTAAGATGTCTGATTTTTGGCAAATAAGGCATGTCTTTTAATTGATCCAAGAAAATAAATAATTGATATTTAATTGATCAAATAAAATATATAATTTTCTGAACCTAGAACGTAACCCTACAAAAACACAAGATATTTTTTACACAGTGTTAAAATATATTAAATTCTAGAAGTAGTGAGTGATATTGAGGGAAAATTGTAGACTGGGGGAGGGTTAATTTACTAAGAGTTTTTACTCAACATGGAAAAATCATGCCTCTAATACTATAAGTATTACTTATAGTATTTATATTCCATGACCACATAATCAGACTCCATTGAAATCCTAGACTCAGAGGCTAAGGTGAACTTCCTTTGTTGACATTACTTCATATTTATGTTGTCACACCTTAGCCTCTGAGTCTAAGATTTCAATGGAGTCTAATTGAGTATAAATGGAGTATAAATGTGGCTGACTGCTATGGTTTAAAAAGAGCATGGCAGTTCCTTAAAAAATTAAAAATAGTTTTTATATAATCTGGCCATCCCCCTAGTGAGCTTATATCTAAAGAATATGAAATCATTTTTTTAAAAGAGAGAGAGAGGGACAATGAAAGAGAAAGAAACAACTTTATTTAGCTTTTCATGTGGCTTTCATTGCTCCAATGCTTCATTGTATATGTGGTGCTGAGGTTTGAATACATAATATGTATGTATAATCATGCCTATAATACTATAATACTATAAATAAATACTATAAGTTGACTTAAGCCTAACTTCATTACACTTTATTGTTATGCCCAAACAATTCCATATTTCTTTAAATATTTTATTACACATAGCATTTCATTTATGTATACTTTGTTTTGAGGTAATGATCTCATATGGATTTTTCAAAAATAGTGTGTACATGTAGCAAGGGTCCCTAAGACTACCTTCAGGTTTATTTTTTAGCTAGAAGGATATTCAAAACTCAGAAAATGTGTGATCATGAGGCTTACTACAATTAAGTCTTATTACAGTGGTAGGATACAAATGAAACTCAGCAAAGGCAAAAGATGCATAGGGCCAAATATAGACAGACAAACACTAATCTCCAATTGTCCTCTCCCCATGGTGTCATACGGAACACGTTCAATTCTCCCGGCAACAATGTGTGACAACATAAATATGAAGTAATGTCAACAAAGGAAGTTCACCTTAGCCTCTGAGTCTAGGATTTCAATGGAGTCTGATCCTGCGGTCTTGGAGTATAAATGTGGCTGACTGCTATGGTTTAAACATTTGTGTTCCTCCTAAACCCATGCAAAAATTAATCCCATCATGGTTATATTAAGAGGCTATTTGGGAAGTTATTAAGTCTTGAAAGCTCTATCCATTTGAATAGAATTAATGCCCATTAAATGGCCTCAGTGATCTGCTTAGATATTTTGTCCCTTCCATTATGTGAGGACACAATAATAAACTGCTATTATGGAAGCAGAGAGGAAGTCCTCACTAGACATTGAATGTCTTGGTGACTTGATTTTGGATTTCTCAGTCTTCATAACTGTGAGAACTGTTTCTATTATTTATAAATTTCCCAGTTCAAAGAATGTTGTTATAGTAGCACAAATAGACTAAGACATTGACCTTAAAGTATTAGTCTCCACTTCTCCAGAGATTAAATTAATACTGGTTTGCCCAAGGCCCCCTACCTTATATTATATGGTTAGCATAGATTGCCTGCTGTGGCCAAGGCCCTAGGAAAACATACTCTTATCAGACATGAAATTCCAAGGGTTTTGAGATTATTTTTCTGATCAGGGGCCACATCTTCATTTGGAATATGTGGGTCTACTGGGTTGATTCTTTACGATATATACACTTTGGATTTTATTTTAGATTGATATGAGAGTTCTGCAAAATTTTTGCTATAAAAAGGGGCATTGGATTTAATAGGATTCACAATCATTGTATTAAAACTTGGAAAGATATTGAGAGCCAACAGAATACATTCTGAAAATACACTGAGAGGAAAGGTAGTCGACTGCCACTTCATGAAGACCCATGCTTTATTTATTTTTTTTATAAGAGAGAAACACTTTATTTTTTTATAAGAGAGAAACAACATTATTTAGTTTTTCACATGGGCTTAGTTGCTCCAACACTTAGTTGTGCACATGGTGCTGGGGTTTGAACCCAGGTCCTCGTGCTTGCCAGGCAAGCGCCGAAACCACTGAGCCACTGTTCCAGCCCCAAGATCCATGCTTTAAACCACAGTGGAATGAGTTTTCATGTTATAAATCTTTGGATTACTAAACAACAATCTGGCCTGCTATTTATAAAGTTTGTGATTCAGGGAAGCTGTTGAAATGTTCCTTCACTATGTTTCTTTATCTGTTAGTAATTTAGGGTTGTAATGCCCCTCTCAAGAACATAGTCAGCTACTGATAAATACTTCTTGGCACATACTCAATGTTATTAGTAACATAGTTAATATTGTTAGCTTTCCTAAGAGAAGAAATGGGTTTACTAAACACAGGAAGCAAAGGAAGTTTCCATATTATCTGAAGTTTAGATGGTGGGATCTTTTCAAAATGGGGCTTTTGAGAGCTCCTGCTATCTGTCTTTCTTCTAATTAATCAAAGGAATACATGTTATCTGAGATGAGTTTTGAACCTTGGAGATGGAGGAACTAGGATAGAGAAATGTGAGTTGTCTCCTGAGGGTCTTCTTAGCATTTGGTTTAGAAAGATTGCTTAAAGTACAGCTTTTTACTTTTTTGTTCCTAAATTGTCCGAATTTCTTTGCCAAAGTTCAAATGAGGCAGATTCCAGGCAGCAATTTCTGCCAGGTACCAAGCATTGGGATGAAGCTTATTTTGGTGTTGCTTGAAAAGCTCAGAGGAAAGCCTTCTTCGACACTCTCCACAACAACAGAGCCATTATCTAACATCCTGAACTCATAAAACTTTTCTTATCCAGGGTGAACAAATCATATTATGTAAAGTGATTTTGAAGTGCTTTAGTCATTGCTTTCATGATATACGTCTAACTTAAAAGAGTACACCAATGATTCATTTAGCCAAAAGAGGTTGCATAAATTGACTTTTATCAAAAACAACCTAAGAGAATTGATTAATAGAAGACTGTATATATCAGCCAAAGTCTCCATTTATGGTAGAAGTACATATCAATTTTTCCAGAGTAAAGTACCATCAAGCAGCAGGAAATGAAAATACATGCTTTACGTTGGGGAGCTTGCTTTCTAGATCGGCCCACAGGGCATGGGGGTGGCCCTTAGGGATGAAGTGACTCAAGCTCTGAACCCTGACTAAAAACTATTAGTATTTCTCTTTTTTCAGAAAACAGTTGACTTTTTCAGAAAGTAAAGCACAGTTGAGCATGATGGATAATGCAATTTAATAAAAGAAAATTTCCCTAAGAACTTTCTAAAGGTGTCACCCAAAGAGATCAAAAAGCTTTCCCCTTACCCCATTGCAAAGCACCAAGTATCTCTTCCAGCACCTTCCAGGGACCACAGAGGTGACATCTGCTGCTTGGCCTTCTTGGTATCCTTAGACTCTTCCTTCATCCAGTCACTTCCAAGTTTACCTTTTCCACATGCTCTGGGGTTCCTCTCCAATGACCAAGTCCTCCTGAACCCATTCACTGAGCTATTTGGTGTTCCTATTCTGTGATCAGCAGTCTTCTATAGCCTCAGTTGCTTCCATGTGTTTGCCTTAAGCAAGCCTCCTGCATGTGTCTAAGCAGAGGTTACTCATCTTTACTCATCTACCCACCTTCCACCATCTCATGGGAAACTGCAAGTTTGTTGATACCTGGACTACATGTCTCAAATGGTATTCTTGCATTCACCTGAAATTCACTTTCATGAGTGCATTTTGTACTTTTTGTCATCCCAAACTGTCATACCTAAATATTCCCAATGCAGACAGTTCATGAAAGGGAAAACCCTCCTGTTTCCTGTTGGTTTACATAGCCTATTGACATAATTGTTTTAGTTTTATTATTCAGCTCTTTAGCATCAACCTTAACTTATATAGCTTTCTCTTAACTACTTCAACAACTTAATACTTTTCCCCCCTTATTTGTAGCAAATGATTTTGACTTTGATATCCATCTACTTGACATAGCAATTTAGATATCTCTGTCACTCAAAAGCAGTGAAAAAATTTTCTTGAAACCTCCTCCTGTATCAAAATACCTTCAATATTCCTTGTTTCTCTCTTGAATATCTCCAATTTAGCCACTTAATATTTTAAAATTGTAAACCTGAAGCTCTCTTTTCTATGGGCATCCCATCAACACTGTTAGGCTGAGCAGCTGCTCAGTAGTCTTGGTACCACATGGGTTGTCTGCTGCCTGTCTGTCTCTCTAGCCTCATCTTGTCTTGCTCCTCACTTTGCTGGCCTGTAAGCAAAATTTTTCATTTCTTCTAGGTACTCAGGGTTTTTGCAGAGGCAGGTTTTGCTGTTTATCATTACATCCCGCAGTAAGTTTACACTTTATTCTTCATATCTCAGCCAAGATGTTCCTTCTTTCAATGAAACTTCCACTGGTTGAACTTTTGTAGACTAGATTAGGTGTTCCTGTTTTACAATATATTAAAGAGGTGCATGTCTCAATTAGAACAATTGATTAATATCTCTCTTCTACCCTACAAGAAAGTTTCAGAACGGTAGGATCTGTTAAGGAAGTCAGTTCCTGAGTCCAAGTGTTGGAGTGTTGGAGTGTTGGATCTACACTTTCTTCTAGTAGGTGCAGGGTTTCTTGCCTAATTCCTAGCTATTTGATCCACTTTGAGTTTTGTGCAGGGTAAGAGATAGGGGTTAAAGTTCATTGTACTACATACAGATTTCCAGTTTTCCCAGCACCATTTGTTAGAGGCTGTCTTTTCTCCAATTTATGGTTTGGGCTCCTTTGTCGAGTATGAGGTGAATGCATTTATGTGGATTTGTCTCAGTGTCTTCTATTCTATTCCATTGGTCTTCAAGTATATTTTGGTGCCAGTACTGTGCTGTTTTTGTTACTGTAGCTCTGTAGTATAATTTGAAATATGGTATTGTGATGTCTCCTGCTTCACTTTTCTTGATAAGTATTGCTCTGGCTATTCTGGGTCTCATATTTTTTTAAATGAATTTCATGACTTTTTTTTCTAATTCTGTGAACGTTATTGGAATTTTGATGGGTATTGCATTGAATCTGTTAGCAATTTGGTGAATTGGTCATTTTGATAATGTTAATTCTCCCTATCCAAGAAGATGAGAGGTCATTCCATCTTCTAAGGTCTTCTTCAGTTTCTTTCTTTAGTGTTCTATAGTTTTCATCGTGGAGGTCCTTTACCTCTTTTGTTAGATTGATTTCCAAGTATTTTACTTTTTTTGAAGCTATTGTGAACGGGATAGTTTTCCTAATTGTTCTTTTCAGTAAGTTCATCATTGGAATATAGGAACATGATTGATTGATTAATGTTGATTTTTGTATCCTATTGCTTTGCTGAATTCATTTATGAGCTCTAGAAGTCTTCTGGTGAAGTTTTTTGGGTCTTCTAAATACATAATCATGTAATCTGCAAACAGAGATAATTTGAGCTCTTTACCTATTTGTATCCCTTTAATTTCTTGCTCTTCCCTAATAAGAATACCAAAGCACAAGAAGTAAAATTAAAAATCAATAAATGGGATGGCATCAGATTTAAATGTTTCCTCACAGCAAAGGAAACAAGCAAGAGTATAAAGAAAAAACCTATGTAATGGGAAAAAAAATCTTTGCCATCTGCTTTTTAGATAGGACATTATGTTCAGGATATACAAAGAATTAAAATAACCTTAAAACCAAACAACCAAATAACCCAATCAATAAATGGGCAAAAGAACTAAACACTTTTCAAAAGAAGAAATGCAAATGGTCAACAAATATATGAAAAATGTTCAATATCTCTAGAAATTAAAGAAATGTAAATTAAAACTACACTGAGATTTCATCTCATTCCAGTCAGAAGTGCAATTATCAAGAATATGAACAATATTAAATGTTGATGAGGATGTGGGGAAAGGGTACTCTTATACTTTGTTGGTAGAACTGAAAGTTGATACAACCACTCTGGGCAACAGTATGGAAATCCTCAAAAAAAACTAGGAATGGAACCACCATTTGACTCAGATATCTCCCTTCTCAATGCATATCTAAAGGACCTAAGATCAGCAGACTATAGTGCTACAGGCACATTAATGTTCATAGCAGTACGATTCATAGTAACTAAGCTATGGAGCCAACCAAGGTGCCCTTCAACAGATGAGTGGATAAAGAAAATGTAGCATATACACACGATGGAGTATTACTGAACTGTACAGTACGATGACTTTGTGGCATTTGCCAGCAAATGGATGGAACTTGAAGCTATCCTGCTAAGTGATTTGAGTCAATCTCAAAAAGCCAAAGGTTGAATATTCTCTCTGATATGCAGAAGCTAACCCAAAATAAGTAAAATATCAGAGGAATAGACAAAGGGGAAGGAAATGGAGGGAGGAGGGATGAGATATGGAAAGGGATCACTCTTTACTGTGTTCATATATGAACATATTATAGCAAATTTCACCAACATGTATATTAACAGACCACTGGTTAAAAGAAACTATTAGTAAATAACAGATCAGTAGAGTATGGAGGGAGGAGAATGGGGGGTGGAGGGGAAATACTGGGGACTGAATTAGAGCAAGTTATATTATGTCATTGTATATTCTATTGTCATATATATCTAACAAGAACCAAAACAACAACAACAAAAAAGAATGGTAGAATCTGAGTCTGTTGGTAGTTTCACAATAACATCCATGAAAAAAACACTTTAAATCCATCTATTTGCTATATTTTACAAACTGTCATCATTATTTCTTAAAGCAGCTCCGAATAGCATGATTTTCTCTCATATATATATAACTACATCCCTCTGTTACTGCAATTTCATCCATTTTGTTCTTGGATCACTATCTTCATTTTCTAGCTTACCACTTTTTTCACACTACTCTATCAAAACTTTGTGCCTATACCCCCAAATCTGAAAATACACAGTCACACTAACTGTTACCACTTTAAGTTCATGGCCACAAGCTAAAAGTAGACCCTTTATTCTGCTGAGCAATCATGGTATTTTTCCTTGGGCTGTTATCTTTCCACTCTCCTGAAAAGTTATCAGGCATCCTCCTTCTTGGAGTTTCAATATTCCGCCTTCCTTGTAGCATTTCCATTCTGCTGACATCCTTGCTTTGTTCTCCACTGTGAACACTGAGCCAGTCAAAGAGAAAGAGAAATTAAGATGGAAAACCAGCATCGGTTGTGTGCTGCTGGGAATAGTATTGTAAATCGGAATGCATAGTAACAGGAGAGGGTGCAGACTTTCTAGAGTCACGTCTTAATGTGGGTGAGCACAAAAGGTAGATGTTAATTTTCTCATCTAAATTTCTCTTTAAAATGTATAAAAATAATTTCCTAATATCATTAAGTATTCTTCTATATGTAAAATGTATAAAAATAATTTCCTAATATCATTAAGTATTCTTCTGTATGTAATGCTTTTAAAAAATAAATTTTATTGTGTATATTTGAACTTTATAATATGTTATGATACAGATATGTAGATAGGTAGTAAAATGATTATTATTGCAAAGCATAGTAACATTAATCTCATCTCACATAGTTTCTTTTTTTAAAATGAGCAGATAAAATCTACTTATTTAACAAAAATAAATTTTCACAACCGTGTTCACATGTACATTAGATCTCTAGATTTGCCTATCCTGTGTCTGCTGCTTTGTATCCTTTGACCTACACACTTTCATCCCCCACTCTACCCCTTGCCACTGGTAACCACTATTTTATTCTTTATCAGTGTTTACCTCCTGTGTTTCACCTTCCTCCCCCCTTTTGTAATATTCTACATATAAGTGAAATAGTGAAATATTTATCTTTCTGTGTCCAGCTTATTTTACTCATCACAGTGTCCTCCAGATCCATTTAAACTGTGGCAAATGACAGGCTCTCATTTTTTTAAAGCTTAGGGTTAATGTTGTTAAAGTGTCTGTACTGTTTAAAGCAATATTCAGATTCAATGAAATCCCTAACAAAATTCTTGATGTATTCTTTGCAGAAATATAAAAAGCAATCTAAAGATTCATACAGAATCTTTCTCTCTCCTCTCTCTCTTTCTCTTCTTTTCTCTTCCTCTCTCTCTCTCTCTCCCTCTCTCTCTCATACACACACATACACAGAGCCTTGAATAGCAAAATCAATACTGAGAATGAAAAACAAGTTGGAGGTATCACACTTCCCAATTACTGTGCAAAACTGTAGCAATAAAGAACCCCCAGAAACGTACACCCATGGAATAAAATACAGTGCCCAGAAATAAGTCCAAACATACATAGTTAACTAATCCTCAATAGGGGAACTGAAGGAACTATGGGGAAAAGTTGTATTTTCAATAATGATGCTGGGAAAACTGAATTTCCACATGCAAATAAATTTAAGTGAACCCTTATAATATACATAAAATCAGCTCAAAATGGATTAAATGTATACCTGAAACCATAGGGAACAAAGGGGAAAAGGGGGAAAACTCATTGACTTTGGCCTTTGTAATGATTTCTTTTTTCTTTTCTTTTTTTTTTGTTGGCTTTCACAGCAAAAGGTTAGGCTATAAATACAAAAATAAATAAATGGAATACATCAACCTAAAAAGCTTGTGAATAGCAAAGGAAACAACCAAGAGAAAGAAAAAAATCATCTAAGAACTGGGAAAAATAGTTGCAAACCATATATCTGATTAGGGATATTATGGTGTAGCTGCTAGGTGTCCTCCAAAAGCTATGTGTATGAGAAAATGAAAGAAGGTTTAAAGGTGAAATGATTAGATTGTGAGAGCCTTAACCCAATCAGTGAATTAATTCCCTGACAGGTATTACCTGAGTGGTCACTTGTAGGCTGGTAGCGTGTGGCTGGAGGAGGTGGGTCACTTGGGGGTATGCCTTTGTGGTATATATTTTGAGCTGAGCTTAGTCTTTCTCTGCTTCTTGTTGCAATGTCCTGAGATTCTTTCTCCACCATACTCTTCCACCATGATGTCCTGTCTTACCTTGGGCCCCAAAGAATGGAGTTGGCTGTCTATGGACTAAGGCCTCTGAAACTGTGAACCCCTAAACACACTTTTCCTCCTCTAATTGTTCTTGTCAGGTCCTTCAGTCACAGCAGTGAAAAAGCTGATTAAAACTAGGGATTACTATCTGGAATTCATACTGATTAACAAATGGGAAAGGATCTAAACAGAAATATCTCTAAAGAAGACACAAAAATATTTAACAGCAGCATAAAAAGTGTTCAACATAATCAGGGAATTAATTCACTGATTGGGTTAAGGCTCTCATAACCCAATCATTTCACCTTTAAACCTTGAGTTGTCTCACACATGACATGAGCTTCTAGAGGACACCTGACGCTAAACCATAATACTCCTAATCATATACATGGTTTGCAACTCTATATTATAATTAGTAGTCAGCTTTATATCATTGTAATGTATACCTGAGATAAATGAACTTAATACAAGGAAACTTAACACAAGGAAGGGTTTATTTTGGTTCATGATTTTTGAGGTGTCAGTCCATCTTGGACCCATTAAACAATGGTGGCATAGTACACTATAGCAGGAGTGTATGTTGGAGGAGGCCTGTTCATCTCACGGTGGCCAGGAAATCAAGAGAGTAAGCTATTGGATGTCCCAATGTCCCCTTTAAGGGTATGTCTCCAGAGACTAACTTCCTTCCACTGGGCCCCACCTCCTAAAGTTTCCATCATCTGCCAGTCATGCCATAGACCAAATCTTTACCATAGGGAAAGCTTAGGGGAGCATTTCATATCCAAAGCATAGTACTAATCTTCAGGGAGATGGAAAGTAAAATGCCTGTGGGATCTTATCTCACACCCGTTAAGGTAACTATTATCAAAAAGACAAGAAATGAATATTGGCAAGGGTATGGAGAAAAGGAAATGTTGATTAATGCAGCCATTATGGAAAGGAGTGTGGAGGTACCTAAAGAAACTAAATGTCTCTTGATCTAGCAGTCCCACTTCTGGGTACATTCTGAATGGAAATGGAATCATAGCCTTATAAATATATATCTATATATCTATCTATCTATCTATCTATCTATATATATATATATATATATATACCAAAGTTTTTGAATCCACTCATTGAGTAAGGGTCATCTTGGTTGGTTCCACAATCACAATTGAGCTGGTATAAACATTGATGAAGCTGTATCTCTATCTATGTTGATTGTAACTCTTTTGGGGCATACAGTGGAATATTATTCAGCTATTACAGAAAACGATATTATGGTATTTGCAGCCAAATGGATGGATATGGAAAAACCTATGCTAAAGTGAAATATCCCAAACTCAGAGACTCAAGGGCCGAATGTTTTCTCTCATTTGTGGAAGCTAGAATACAACCAGATACAGTATGATAGAAGGCTTAGCTAATAATAACCTCAACATGTATGATTTTTTACACAAACGGG
>PVKS010019847.1:0-37760 GCA_004027875.1 Aplodontia rufa | reverse complement strand
GTGTAATGTTATACAACCTAATACTTTTTTAGAGCTATTGTGGGTAAGGGAAGGGAGGGATATGGGTGAGAAATTGGGGGGGGGCACTCCTGGGGGTAAATCTAGTATCCAGAAACTATACACATTTTATATTTTTGTGTTAAAAATTTGTATGGTTGTTCAAAAATAAAAATAAAAAAATTTAAAAAAAGAAACAGATTTATCTTTGCTTAAATATTGCTAGTATTGGGTCATATATTCTGCTTTTGTTTCTGTAAAGTAACACCAATAATAGCCTAATAATACAGCATTGTAATAAATATTCAAGAATAATCCTGTCTGAATATGATTAATATGCTATTTTAATTCAGAAAAAAAATCTAGAGTGCTTGTATTTGTTTGTTTAAGTAGTGTTGAGTGTTTTACCACTGAACTATAACCTCAATCCTTTTCATTTTGAGGCAGGGTCTTACTAACTTGCTGAGAGTCTCCTAAGCTGGTAAGTTTGACCTAGAACTTGGCGATCTTCCTACCTCAGCCTTCTGAGTTGTTTGGTGTTACAGGTGCACAACACCACCCCTAACTGAGGTCTTGCCTTTCAATTAGTTGAGTTCTATTATAATTATCAATGTAATTCGTCATTTATCAATACTCTTCCAATAAGGCTCAAATCCCAATAGTGACTGTTATTTAAAGTGTTGTAAAGACAGTGATCCTGACCACAAGGGGAGAGATCTCTCTAGGTCACAAAAAGGTGGTGGCATTCAGTTAAATAAACAAATATAAGTGTTACTTAATATTGCAATACTATTTTTCATATGACATGTATAGATTGCAATCACTGGCATTAATCTTTGATATATCCACCATGCAATTTTTCATTTTATTTCAATTATGTTGCATTAAGTTGTCAGGCAAGAGTACTTAAGTTCATATCTATACATCATCAATTTTTTCTATAAATTTCTTTCAGAGAATTGTCAGAAAAATAAACTAGGAGAACGGTAAAACCATGAGTTATGTTTGAGCATGTTTGTATGACATAGAATTGATTTAATAAAACTAAGGAGGAGTACATTTCAATAGGAACTGAAACTACTTTGTCTAAATCTGCCATTCCTTAGCACACAATTTGCCATGTAATAGAAGTTTTATTAATTTTTGTTGAGGGTGATTTCTTGGTGGAGGAATCCAGGGTCTATAACTAGGCTCTTGTCGTCCATCACATTTGAAAATCTATTTGTTTGTTGTGGTACTGGGGATTGAGCTACATTCTCTGTCATTTTTTTTAAGTATAAAAAAATTGAGATTTGGACTCACTAAGTTGCTGACAGTGACCTTGAACTTGTGATCCTCCTGCCTCAGTCTCCCTGGTCAGTGGTGTTAGAGATGTGTGCCACTATGCCCTCCTAATTTTTTTTAAATTATCATTTTTACAAATCTACAAAAAAATAACTGCACATATTTACTGTGCACAACTTTATGGGTTTGGAAATATGCAGGTATTGGAATTCTGAAGGTACCCTTAATACCATCACCACAATCAAGGTAATAAACATCCATATCTTAAAAAGCTTCTTGTAGTCCCTTCATGTGTGTGCACTCTGTAATTTGATGTATGTGTGTACATATGCATGTATATGTGTGGTAAGATTTAAGATTCACTATCTTAACAAATGTGTAATGCACAATGCCATATTGTTGACTATTGATGCTAAATGTCCCAGAAGAGCTCCAAAATTTAGTCATCTTCCCCAATCAAAATTGTATTCACATTGAGTACCATATCCGCAATTCTCCCTCCCACTATTCCTTAGAAACCCCTGTCCATTCCTCTTTCTATGACTTTTAACATTTTAGATAGACCCAATAAGTGTAATCAAACAGTGTTTGTCCTTCTGTGGCTGACTTATTTCACTTAGCATAATATCTTCCAATTTCTTCCATGGGTCACTCTTAGTAGGATTTAATTTTTTTTCTTATACAGTTCTCTTCTTTAAAGAACTGGAAATGGAAAAAATGCAAGAACAGGGTAAGACACATGAATATAATGAGCTCCAGACAACATCAGATAAGTCTAGACACATTTCTTAGAAAATAGTTCTGAATCTCAGAAGGAAACAGGCGTTTTTTTTTTTTCTTTTATTAATGCATTATAGTTGTACATAATAGGTAGGTTTATTTTGACAAAATCGCAATGCTCAGAAATTAATTTATTTCAATTCAGTCCCTGAGGCCCCCCCTTTCCCAACCCTTCTCCTTCTTCCAATTTCTCTTCCTCTACTAATGGTCTACCGTCACTCATTTATTTATAATAAATGCCAGCAAGGGTTTGGGGGAAAGGTACTTTCTTACATTGTTGGTGGAACAGAATTGATGCTTTGTAGATAAGCATAAAGATGGAATTTTCTGTGGAATATTTACAGATGCAGCTTTGTCGAATTCATTTTGCACTCCTCACCTTTCCAATCCCTCCCCAACCTCCTCAATCTCCTTTTACTCACCTAATCTTCCCTCTATGATGTCAGACCCCCATCTCTTTTTCTTACTTTGCTCTAGCTTCCATGAAAGGGAGAAAACATTTAAACCTCAGTTTTCTCAGTTTGGCTTCTTTTACTTATGGTGATACTCTCAAGTTTCATCCATTTGCTGTTGAAGCTATAATTTCATTCTTTATGTCTGAGTAAAACTCTACTGTGTACGTATACCACATTTTCTTGATGCATTCATCTATTGATGGCACCTGGGCTGGTCCATATCTTAGCTATTGTGGGTTGTGCTGCTAAAGAAATTGATGTAGCTGTATTCCTGTAATATTCTGATTTTAGATCTTTAGGATATATACCCAAAAGTGGGTTAGCTGGGTCAAAGGATGATTGCATTTCTAGTTTTTTGAAGAATCTCTATACTACTTTCCAGAGTGACTACTTATTTCTAGTCCCACAAACAATGTATGAGAGTTTCTACAACCTTGCCAGCATTTATTATTATTTGTGTTCTTGGTAATTGCCATTCTGACAGGAGTAAAATGAAATCTCAGTACAGTTTAAATGTGCATTTCCCTGATTGCTGGTGATGTGAACATTTTTTCATGTATTTGTTGACCATTTATGTTTCTTCTTTTGATAAATGGTTTTTTAGTTATTTTGCCTTCTATTTATTGTTTCTTCTGTTTTTTGATTTTAATCTTTTACATTCCTTTATATATTCCCAATATAAATCCTGTCAGAGCAGTAGCTGGCAGAGATTTTCTCTCAATTTGTACGTTTTTTTCTTCATACTATTGTTTCCATTGATGTGCAGAAGCTTTTTATTTTGATACTATACCATTAATTAATTATTGATTTTATTTCTTGATAGTTGGGCTTCTCATGGGAATTAAGTGTTCCCAGTTGCATTGATAAACCTGTTTATTCCTTATTCTCCTTACTGTATCCCTCGTTTTTTTCCCCACCTTCATATTTATGGTTCTCCCAGCAGATATGAATTTTCAATTATGGTGAGTTTATTACTTAAACTTAGCTAACTCTCATTCTCTATTAGGTTTTACTCTAGCATCCACATATGAGAGAAAATATCGATCCCTTTAGTCTCTGTGTTTGGGATACTGTAATCAGCATAAATTTTTCCATCTCCATTGATTTGGCTGCAAGTGCCATGATGTTTTTCTCTCCAATACCAGATTAGAGCTCCATTGTGTATATATACACCAGAGTTTTTGTAACCATTCATCCAAGCAAGGGGCATCTGGGTTGGTTCCACAGTTTAGCTATTGTAAATTGGGCTGCTATAAATACTGATACAGCTGTGTCTCTGTAGTTTGCTGATTCTAGTTCTTTTAGGAAAATTCCCGGGAGTGGGAGAGCTAGATTGTGAGGTGATTCCACCCCTAGCGTTTTTTGTTTGCTTGTTTTGTTTTCTTTTTTATTCATTCAAAATAGTCTTACATTTAGGAAGGAATTGCTGACACAGAATCGTGAACGCATGCATACTGACAGAGCAGTCCAAGGCTGATGCCAGACCGTGGTCTCCCCTCTTTGGGTTCCCCCCAATCCCATGTTTCCCCCTACTTTACCCCCCATGTTAGTTGGGCTTTTCATGGAAGTTGAAGGGTCTCCACTGGGTTAATAACCCAAACCCCTACTCGCATCCTCCCCTCCACTCCCCTTCCCTCGTCCTCAAAATGTCATAGGTAAGGTTCCCTTTGCTTAAGTAATAATTCACCCATGTTGAGGTTATTATTAGCTTAGCCAACTTTCCGTCTGTTTCCGGTTGTATTCTAGCAACCGGAGAATGTATGAGAGAAAACATTCAGCCTATATGTCTCTGAGTTTGGGATATTTTACTCAGCATAATTTTTTTCATCTCCATCCATTTGGCTGCAAATGCCATGATATCATCTCTCTGATAGCAAAGTTGAATTCCATTGTATATCCATCCCTAGTATTTTGAGGAATTTCCATACTGCTTTCCAGAGCAACTGAACCAGTCTGCAGTTCCACCAACAGTGTGATAATATTCCTATCTCCCCACAATCTTCCAGCATGTGTTATTGTTTGTATTCCTCATCTTTGCCAATATGACTGGAGTGAGGTGAAGTGTTAATGTAATTTTGATTTGCATTTCTATGATTGCTAATGATTTAGAACACTTTCTCACATATTCATTGGCTTGTACACTTTGATAACCCCCCCGAGATCCCTCATATTCCCTGGGTCCTGATGGTGCAGCCTAGGCTGGAATGGAATTGCCTGAGAACTGCACTGGGTCCTGGGATCCTTGGTCGTTCAGGTTGGGTTGGATAGGCCCTGCCTACACTATGGACTTTGTCCTGGGAACCTTGAAAGTTCATGGCAAGCCAAAAATATCTGTCCCTGGCAGGTATGCAAGTGCTGGGCAGCTCCAGGCAGGGATCCTCAGCATTTTCTGGGTGTTTGCCACCCCAGCTCCAGAAGCCTGGACCCATAGAACTGTCTGGTTAACTTCAGGAAACTCCAGGCAGGGGTTCTTCAGGTGTCCTGGACTCATGTGGCTGCATGGGCAGTTCTGGATCCAGAAATATTCATATTTTATATGTCTATCTCTTTTGTTTCTTAGAATTTCTCAATTTCATCTTTCATTCCTTCTATGATCCATTCCTCATTAACAGAATATTGTTCAATCTCCATGTGTTTATGTGATTTCTATATTTTTCTTGCTTTTGATTTTTAGTTTCATTTCATTATGATCTGACAGGATGCATGCAATTATATCTATTTTTATTAGGGTGGTGTTTGCTAAGACTTTCATTATGACCCAGAATATGGTCTATTTTGGAAAAGATTTAACAAGCTGCTGAGAAAAAGTGAATTCAACTTTTTTTGGGCAAAATGCTTTTAGATATCTCTTAGGTCCAATTTGATTTATAGAATTATATGTTGCAAATATTTTTATTGATTTTTATGTGTGGTTGACCTGCTACTGGAGATAGAGTTGTGTGGAAATCATCCCAGTATTATAATATTAGGGTGTATATGGGATGTAATGTCAAGAAGTATTTTGTGTGTATTTAGTTACACTGACATTTGGAGCATAAATACTATTATTACATCTTGTTGAAATTGTTCACTTTACAAGTATGTTTTGGCCTTCTGTGTCTCTTCTAATTTTGGTAAGGAATCTTTGTTGGATATGAAAGTAACTATTCCTATCCTTTTTCTGGTTCCATTGCATCAATCTTTTTATTTTTTTTTTTCTATTTCTTTTCAGCTTACGGTGTCTTTGCTTATGAGATTAGTCTTTTGCAAACATAATATAATCAGGTCTTGTATTTAATCCATTCTTACAACCTATATTTTTAATTGGGTGCATGAGACCATTTATGCTCAGTTTTATTATGGATAGATGTTTGTTAGTTTTTGTCAATTTTTGTTTGTTTGATTTTTTTGCTATATTTAATTCACTTTTTATTTTTTATTTATGTAGTTACTCTTTTAGTGATCATGAAAATGGGAATTTTGGTATTTGTTTTTTATTTCTTCTATTTGCAGCATATCTTTAAGTAAGTTCTTTACAGTGCTGTCTAAGGGTCATGAATTATTTTAGTTCATGATTATCATGGAAAATTTTTATTTCTTCATCAATTATGAAAGACCTCTGCTGGACAGAGCAATCTTGGCTGGAATTTCTTTTCTTTTGGAAAATTTAACATCTCATTCCAGGCCCTCCTTGATTTTAGGGTCTGAATTGAGAAGTCAGAAGAGAGCCTAATTGGTTTTCCTATAAATATAAACTTATATTTTTTCTTTACATATACTTTCCTTATTCTCTGTGCTAAGCATTTTGGTCATGTTGTATTTTTGATCTTATCTATTTGGCATTCTATATGCTTCTTATATGTGGGCATCTATCTAATTTCTAAGGTGAGAAATTTTTCTGCTATTATTTCAGTGAAGAAGTTCTTTATGTCAATAGTCTGCATCTTCATGGTTTCTTTTATCTCAATGGCTTAAGTTTGGTCTCTTTATTTTCTTCCAGAGTTCTTCTATATATCATGATATTTTATTTTTTCCTTTATTGTTCACTGAGTATTATAAATCACATAACTGACTTAAAAACTTGAAGTTGTCCTCAAGATTTGAAATTCTATTTTCTATGCAAACTCTTCTTTTGATGACAGTTTCTAAATAATTTTTCATTTGATTCATTGTGACTTTCATTTCCAGGAGTTTTGACTGGTTCCATTTCAATATCTCTGTGTATTCATTACAATGGCATTTCACCTCCTATATTTGCTCTCTTAATTCATTTTTTAGATCTCCTTTTAGTTCATTCAACATTTTAGTAATTAGGTTTTTATAGTCTTTCTCTGTAATTTCTTCCACTTCTGTACTTGTGGGTTCATTTGTTGGGGAATTGTGAATTTTGACAGAAGATTGTTGGCCTATTTCCTAATATTTTCAGAGGTCATGAATCTTCACATCAATTGAGATGTATTCCTCATGGTCCACTTTTATTCATATGCACTTTTGTGTTGTTGTTCTAGGGACTTCTTTGTTCTTTGGTGTTAAGGGTCAAAGTTCAGGAGTGGAACCTGGGATCCTGTTTAGTTCTTCCTATTTGATGGGTCATTATTAGTTTGATGTTTTTCTCTTCTCTATTGTAGGTGTTGAAGTTTTGTTAGTGCTGGACTGGGGCTGGTTTTTATGTGGAGTGAGATTCACTGTTATTTTGCTGAGTTGTGAATGTTCATCAGTCACAGAATCTCTGCTCTGTGAATTTGAAGTCCCCCAATCATTTTCCAGCCCTCATAGGGAAAGATGTGGAAAATATAGCAATAATGTTAGCAAATGATATTCAACCTTAAAACAAATGTCCACTGTCTTCTTTGATATCTAAAATGCTACATACCACCTACATAGGAATTGTGAGATCAGCATTTAGAATGAAAACCAACAATAAAAATCATGAACTAGAACACATTAAAGAGCAGGTGTCTATTATGTCAACCATTATATTATAATCACAAAAAAAGAATGGGGTAGGAATTACATAAACTATATAATTCTATCAAATACTGGAATTAGAGGTTCTTGAGTGAGGAAAAAATATGGTAGGAAGATGAGAGTGATTTTGAAATATTTAAAAAGTGCATAAAGAAAAAGTAAGAGATAGGTAGCAGATGATCACTATAAAATGACAGAGCAAAAATAACTAAAATAATAAAATAAAGTAAATGAGGAAGAGGAAACTGGAAAATGTATCTTCCAGTGGAAGAAAAGAAAGAAGAAGGGGTAATAACAAGAGCAAAAGCCAACAAACAAGCTAGTATGATATTAAAAAAAAAACCAAACACGTGTAAAAATTTACCTAACTAAAATCAAAAGAGGCTAACTAATAAACAGGTATAGAGTAGGCAATTAAAATGAAAATTATGTGAATATGTATAAATATTATATGAAAATATAATATATAAGCATATATAGATTTATATATAAATACATATGTTCAAATAGATATATTCACAAGTGAAAACAAATACAAATTATGAATAAAAAAAGTAAAAAAAGAAAAAAATAAAATGAATTAGAAACAAAAATAAAATAAAAATTTAAAAGATTCAAAAGACTGAGATAGGAAAAAATTCTTAATAAGAAAGAACTTGTTTCCCCTGAGGTGGTGAAAACTGTTGGCAAGTTTTGAAGTTTATGCTGGTGGGATTTTCTTTGTGTTTATTTATTTATTTTTTTGTTTTAATTTTAGGGTCTGTGTTCTTTGGGTCAAGGGCTAGGGATTGTTAAATCCCATGCCTTTGTGTTTTTCACCAAACTGCCAGCGTTTGTGACCAGGAGCCAAAACTGGTTGTAGCATCGTTCAGCTTCCTGTCTCCCAGTACAGGATAAGATAGACTGGAGAGTATTGACTTCTGGTGTCCTCCTGTAATGGGTCTAAGAATTCTAAATTGGAAGTTCCAATAGCTGGATTTGGTTTTGGATGACCTTTGGAGTAATGTTGGGGGGTATTTTAGATTCTATCCATATCCCCTGTTACTGAGGAGATGCCCAGCTCTGGATGTCTGGGTCTCAGAGGCCTCCTGAAAATTTCAGTTTGGGGATGGAAAGTCTAAACCAGGACTCACTTCACATTTTTCACCTTCATGAATGTGAATTACCCAGGATTAGACCTGAAAGGCAGATGTCCTTTTCTGACCAATTACTATTATCTTCCCAGTTGCTCATATGTGTCACTAGCCACAAAGGGGGCTCCAGCGTGGCACTTATGAGCACTTGTACAAGACCTATATTGCACTATCCTTTCTGTGCCTGTTTTAATCATAATGGTCCAGGCACAAGCTGGACCCCAGAACAGAGACTGCTGGGTTGGACTAGCACTTCCTTGTGAATTCCCAATGTCCCACCCTTTTTGTGCCTGTTTTAATCATGATGATCTAGGCACACTCTGGACCCCAGAATAGAGACTGCTGGGTTAGACTAGCACTTCCTTTGTGAATTCCCAATGTCCCACCTCTGCTTGCTGCTGTGGGCCCACTCAAAAATGGTTTCTGTTACTGCTACTCTGATTTGCAAAAGACTCTTTCTGATTCACAAAAGACTCTCTGGCCCTCAAGGGAGCAATTTTCTTTTTATTCGTTAAATATGGATTTACAATTAGGAGTGAATCATTATCAAACAATCAAGAACAAATGTATATTCACAAAGCAAGTCAAGGCTGATGCCATTCCATGGTTTCCCCCCTTGGGTTTCCCATGGTTCCATGTTTCCCCCTATTAAACCCCTGTGTTAAATGGACTTCTCATGGAAGTTGGAGGTTTCCCTCTGAGTTGATTCCTCCATACTCCCTCCCTCCAGTCTCCTGGTCTCCTTGATATCCTTCCTCCCTCACTGTCCCCCTCCTCACCATCTCCCAGCATCCTAGGCCAGGTTCCCCCTGTTCATGTAAAAGTTCATACATGTAGAGTTTATTATTAGCTTAGCCATCTATCATACTGTATCAGTTGTATTCTAGCTTCCACAAATGAGAGAAAACATTCAGCCCTTGAGTCTCTGAGTTTGGGATATTTCACTTAGCATAATTTTTCCATCTCCATCCATTTGGCTGCAAATGCCATAATAGCTGAGTAGTATTCCGTTGCATATATGTACCAAGGTTTTTGAATCCACTTGTCAAGTGAGGGGCATCTGAGTTGGTTCCATAATCTAGTTATAGTAATTTCAGCTGCTATAAACTTTGATGAAGCTGTGAGAATCGGCATAGTATAGAGGTTCAGCTTCAAGGGAGCAATTCAAATCACTTTTCACTCAATAACCTCACCAAACATCTCTGGGTCAATAAAAATCAGACTCCCTCTCCATTCCACATGATTGGCTATGTAAGCCATTACATGCTTGGCTATGTAAGCCGATCATATTCATCTTACTTTCCTCTCTCCCTTATCAGTGCGTTGATGCACTAATGCCAGTTTTGGCCAAACTGACATGACATGCTTGTTTGTCCAAAGTTTCTGATTTTTTGTGTCTTTATGAGTATTTGGTGTCCAATATTGAATTTCAGTGAATCCCCTTAGTTGCCCACCTTGCTGAGGAGAAGTTTTCTTGTTTTTTAATATTAAACTGACGAACTGCTAGGGAGTACAACCTTCCCCTAATCCACCATCTTCTCTCTCCCAAAAACTGTTATTTTTTTGTTTGTTTTTTGTTTGTTTGTTTTAATGCTTAAAGTTGAAAATTTGGGCAAACATGGCAGAAAGTGTAGAAAATCAAATGGCTTGGCTATAACACAGAGCTAAGGAAAAAAGGGAATGCATATAATTAAGGACTGGATCTCAACTGCCTCCTGGCTCAGACCTTAATGAGAACATTAGATTTGTAATTTACCATAGTTCAATATTCCAGTTTCATTGATGAATAAGAGTGTGTATTTTTTGAGTATGCTTGTTTTTCAGTCTATGTTACTATTTCCCCAAGTGAGAAAGGTCATAAACTTGGTGAAGATAGGTAATTATTGATTACTATTGAAATCTTATTATGTGATAAGGCATTTCAAAACAATATATATATAACTAATTCTATATATATATATGTGTGTGTGTGTGTGTATGTGTGTGTGTGTGTGTGTATTACTAATTCAATATATACAGCAACTCATTATGGTTGATATTGTTCTTATCCTCAGTTGACAAATGAGAAAACTGCCACATATAACTTCGTCATCCTACCTCACAAACCCCGACAGGTAAGGCAAACCTTAGAAAGGTAGATGATGTTGAAGCTTTTAACTGATGTGTTCAATTACACATTGGGTTTAGCTTGTCTTACTTCTAAGAATTTCTGTAATTAAAATTCAAGTATAATAACTCTGTAAGAACTATTATTTTTAATTATTCTTTTTTTCTTTTTTGTAATTTCTTTTGATATTTCAACCAGAGCACTGTTATGCCATTCCTGTATTTTATTTTAAACTACTTTTCATTTTACCCAGCAACAGTAGCATATGTTATAAAAACTTGTGCAAGTATGGGGTGGCTTCAGGAGGAAAAAGAAAAAAAAAATGGAAGGTTCTTGCTATCGTAGTTAATAGAAAAGAATTGGATCCCTGTTTTATATAATCAGAATAAACCTTTTTGGGGCCCATATGTAGAAGTATTTCTACAGAAATATAAACTTTTCCTGGAGAATTTAAAATTGTCTTTTACTTTTCTGTTTTTGCCATTCTGGGCATCAAACCATGGCCTCGTATATTCTAGGCAAATATACCTTTGATTTATATACTCGGTCCAAGTTTTATAAAGAGAGCCACTGCATTGTTCAGCTCTGTCTGGCTTATGTAGTTAAGATCTTCTAATGTTGTTTCTTTGATTCATGATTGCATAACCAGGATGAACTTTGGGGAAAACATTGCCAGCTATTATCAAAAAATTAACCAATAAGCGTTACTCATTTTCTTTTCCTTTTAAAAATCAGATACTTGAAATGCTTAATATAAATATATGACCCTGCTATTTGAACATTGGAATATGCTTAGTAGCCAACAGATCCATTTTACTATTAAAAGCATTGAATACTTAATGAAACCTAATGTGCACTATATAATTTTTAGATATTCATTGAATTACTAATTGAATATATTCTTAAAATAATGCTTATATTTTAAGGAATAAAGATGTGTTTTGTAAGCAATACATTATCAGGGTTATAAACCTGGTTGTTGAACAAAAGCAAATTCTATAAACATTCTCTTTGGTAAATAATATGAACAGTTATATAAACAGAGAGATCACCATGATCATAGTTTCTTTAGATCCATCCAATTTACATTTTATCATTTATCCCATCAATCCATGATTCAGATTCATGCTTCTGCTCAAAATTCTACAATGTGCTAATCATTGTAGTGCATATCTGTAATCTCAGAGACTTGGGAGACTGACGCAGGAAGATCCTAAGTTAAAGGCTAGCTTCAGCAATTAAACAAGACCCTCAGCAACTTGGAAAGACCCTATCTCAAAATTAAAAATCAAAATTAAAATAAAACAAAATTGGGATTGTTTCTCAGTGTTAAAGCACCCCTGGCTTCAATCCCCAGTGCCAAAAATAAACTGAAAATAATAAATAAATAAATAAATACAAAAGAATAAAATAAAAATTAAAAGTCATCAATGGAAAATTCCAGTCCCCCTGCTCACACCCCATTCATATCCCTGCGTTTATGAAGGAATTTTATTTTTAAACATGTCACCTGTGAAATGAGAGGCTGGAGCATGAAACACCTTCATTTTGTAAATACTTCTGTTGACTCCCTTCTATCTGGCAATGCCCATTAAAGTAAAACACATTTGTTAGATAAAGGAAATCTCAGGTTCATGCACAGCTGTCACTGTTCCTCAGAGCATCACTTTACAAAACCATCTTTCCAGGATGATATCTCCTTAGGAAAGGCTGCCTGCCAGGAGAGCAACTGTTGTGAAAGTAATCAAATACTTTTAATTAAAAAAAATCCCAAGTATCTTAAATTGTTTTCCCTCATGACCTCAGTTCCTAAGAGGCTTTCATTTTCATTTATTTCTGTATTGCTTTGACATAATTAGAGCAAAGTATCCCAGATGTTATGGAGTTTTTTTTTAAACCTGGGCTGAGGTTTACCAGATGTCTAAATCATCCATTGTGAATTATTAGCAATTTTTAAAAAATTGTTCTGGGAGCAGGGATGTACCTCAAAAGTCCCAGAAACTAATCCGAAGCTCTTCTCTGGGTTTACATGAACTCAAATGTGATTGGATTTTGATTTATAAATAACTATAATGAGTAAAGCCCATATTATTTAATGAAATCTTAAAAACATATACGATGTATACATTATTATTTGTCCTAAGATCCATAGTGTGGGGTCTATTGGGAAAAATAAGTGTCAAAGTAATTTCAACCTAAAAGAGTGTAAAGCTGCATAAAATTGGCATTCATATCATATGATACCTCATTGGCTAATTAGTTATGTTTGAGAAATTAATGGTTTATATGAGGAAAAGCAAAAATGGCTTCCTTTTAAAAATCCAGATTTGGTAAGAGATTAAACAGAATGTTTTGCATAAAACAATGCCTATTAAAAGCTCAATTAATTTAATCAGTTATCTGAGTGTCAGATAATTTGACAATAAAATTTTATGTAGGCATAAACTTGCACTGAATAGGCCATTTTCCAATAAGAGATAAAAAGCTGTTGATGCCATCTGGAATTCTGGACCAGGACAGGGTTTCAGGGATGACATCAGCAATACAGTGCCAGTTTCAAAGATAAGTGCTTTAGGGGGAGATAAAGGAAAAAGCAAATTTTTAAAGTTCATGAATTTCATCTTATTTCATGTTAGTGAAATCTGAAAATTTGTTTACATTTATAAATAATTTAGGTGCACACAAGCCCATGATAAATTAATATCAGTATCCCTGGCCAGGACTTTGAAGGAGATGGTCCAGGGATGGGAAAGGTAGAAGGAAACGGGATGAAAAAAAACAAGAGAAATGAGTTAAGTCTGAAAGAGAAACACAGGAGTCTGAAAGACTCCTAAGATTAAAAATGAGTTCACCAAAATATCAAATTTGCTATGCTGATCAGATAGACTGTGCTTAAATCCTCTGCATTCCTGGTCTGGCCTCTTTCAACAGCCTCTGAACTTAAGCCCTGCACGTGCATTTCACTCTGGGTTCTTTTTCAAGACGTTTTAGAATAATTGCTTTAAAATGTAAATCTGACAGCATCACTCCAGGTCTTCAGGTTTCCATGGACATAGGGAATAAAGTACAAATTCTTAAAATCCTGCAGAACATTCTCTCCATACCCCATACAGGCAATTCTTTTCTCATTGAAGTGTCATTCTCTAACCAATTATGTAATTCCTTTGCTTCTTACCCTGTTTTCAGTCTAGCACCAATCCACTCTGTTCTTGCAAATGTTTATGATTTACCAAAATATTTCCGGATTCCCCAAAGCAGCGACTGTTACTTATGCCTGTTTTCCAGTGGTACTTTTAAGATTTCTATGAAAGCATTCTGCCCATTGAAATAGTTGGTCTTGTACATGATAGGCAAGTGCTCAAACACTAAAGCTACATCCCTACCTCTTATATTAACATTCTTCTCTACTAAACACATATGAACTGAGAAAAATAAGGAATAAGAACGAAAAGAAGAGCAAACAAAACATGACAGTGCTTGGGTAAAAGGAAAGTAGGTGTAAAAACATTTACTTTGCAAAGCACAGAAAGTTGAGTTGAGATTACTTGGAGAAAAAAACTGATTGAAGAAACTTTAACTTTTATTCCATTCTTATCTCTCTAGAGACTAAGAGTTTCAAATCTTTACACTTCCCATTCCTAGAACAAATAAATGCTTAAACCTAATACAGTTTTTCACAAAATCTGACCTGTTAGGGTTTAACAATGCTTTTCAACTGAGTGATCAATTTAATAATTATTTTGACATCATTTAACTTAAATTGTACCAGTCTTATTTATTTCATTTCCCCACTCAATAGTATTAACAAGATAATTCAAAAGAATATAAAGGCTTTCGTAGAAGTAAGAAATATCAGTTAACAGGAAAAAAATAAATAATGAAGACAAATAAATCACTTTCTGCTTAACTTAACACAAAATAAAATTTATGATTATGTCTCAGCCATCATGCCTTTTAAAAGATTGCATTCTTCAAAAGGAAATTTATATGATACTACCAAATCCTTTCAGTTAATCAAGACAATAAGAACTCTGAAAATTTTTTTTTTCATTTAAGGAAGAGAAGCTAATTTTTACATTTTATTTCATGGGACATGGATGTTGGGCTTGTGAGTGGGCAGTAAAAATAATTCACCAATACAAAGGAAATCAGTTAGAAAAGTTCATTGGAGGAAGATACACTGCCCCCTCACAGCAGGAACATGACAACGACCATTTACCCCCCAACTCAGAGGAGGTCTGGGCTTACATATGCTTTGGAATTCTTTGTTCTTTTGCAGAGTTTTTGCAAGGAGTGATTTATGCTAAGCAAGCAGTGATTGACAGATTTCTGTGCTTGCATCAAATGCTCATTCCCAAGTTTTACATTAGATACATGACATGCAAATAATGTATATGTGGTCTTGAGTAGGGGATTCTCCCTTCAAAATTACTATAGGTCAAACTTGCTCCTCGGGATGTTTGTACAAACTCTTTGGAAAACAGGGTCTTGCTATTTATACTTTGGAGAAGTTAGACAGCTCTGCTAATTGAGGTGGATTTGGATCTAGGACAAGGGTTCCTAATCTACACTACCCAATTGCAACCTTTGATTGCTCAGCTTATAAACTATCAAGCAAAGAAATTCAAGAAAAGGTGAAGGTCAACTAATTTCATCAATAAATCCATAACAGTGGCTTTTAGATTCATCATCATTTGCATAAACAGTGGATGAAGAATGGCCATAGGTGTCAGTTCTCCAGGGTTCTTGTCCCATTAATGAATACGGACACTGATACAGAAAGGACTTGGTAAGTGCACCAGGATTTGAAGGACATTTAATTTCTGGAGAATTCACTGCTACAGTGCAGTGGTAACTTTTGCAGTTTGAGATAAGACAGCAAAATCAGCATGAGTTTCTTTTTCTTCCATGATTTGGTCTCTGGATTTGCTGTTACCATATATGATATATATGTATGTATGTGTGTGTGTGTGTGTGTATATATATATATATATATAATATTTATTAAACAAAGAGACAATTTGTGTCCCAGACAGGGAGAAGTGTAATGGCAGGATGTCACAAAATGTGATCAGCCTACTCATAACAGTACACATTTTAAAACATTAAAAATATTTATTTCTGCCATTTTCCTCTCTTCAAATCACAGTTAAATATTGAAAATGGAAATTGCAGTAAGTGAAGCCATGGATACATACCAGATATATATTGATATTATAAGATAAATGTTTCATACTTCCTGACATACAACTCTTAAAATCTTTGCAACCTTCTGATGAGTCTTTTGGATATTAACAGAAACAATTGCCTAAGAACTCCTATACTGCTTCAGAATGTGAGCTAGTCACCAGAAAGATCAAGACAGGATTAAAGGGCTGGAGCTTTAAGCCCCACTTCCCAACTTCTGGTGAGAGAAGAGGGACTAAAGGCTGAGTTAATCACCATAACCAATGATGTCATATCACACAAATATAATCAATCCACCATAGAAACTGAAATAACCTTCTAGATAACTGAACATGAGGAGGCTCCTGGAGAATGGCACACCTGGAGAGGGCATGAAGCTCTTTGCCCCTTCCCCCACACCTTTCCTATATGTCTATTCATCTGTATCTTTCTCAATATTCATTATGATAAACTGGTAGAGGTAAGTAAAAGGTGTCCCGAAGTTCTGCAAGCTGTTCTCACAAATTACTTTAATCTAAGAAAGAGATTGTGAACTCCAATTTACAGTTGGGCTTGGGCAGTAAAAAGCACAGGTGCTTTTTAGTGGCACTTGTGTTTCTATTGGCATCAGAAATTGGGGAGGGGCTATATTATGGAACTGATCCATCAACCTGTGAGATCCAATACTACTTCCAAGTATCAGAATTGTATTTAATAAATGTATATCTGGCCAGTGACTACTGGAGAAATCTGCCACAGAACAGACTGGTGTCTAGTGAGGAGGACCTTGCCCCCATATTGATGACCAGGGATAAGATGCTGTATTGATTGTGTAAGAGAAGAGGGGGATAAAAAGAATAGATAAATGATGATGATAGACAGATATAGATATGGAGAGATTGGTAGATAGAGCTTGTTTATTCATGTGAAAGAAACAGATCCCATCAATATGTAAAACTGTAATGCACCAATTAAAATGTGAAAAAACTAAACAAATATTGAACTCTGGTTAATGATAAGAATCCTGAGGAATTTAGAGAGTCTCTGCAACTTTCAAATGGGTCAAAAATTAGAAGGGATTTACGGATGGGTAGAGGATAGATGGATACATTATTGACAAACAAAAACAATAAAGTGTTAATTATAGAATCTAATAAAGGCCCCAAATCGATTTTCAAACCATTCTGATCAAAAGTAAAGAGAATTTACCTGCGTGAACCTACTACACGTCAAGTTTTCTTACTCACATATTTTAAATAGACTATTTTATGTATTATTTATCATAACTCTACTAGACAAATCTGTACATTTTTATATTGATGATAGATCTTAGCCTCAGAATAATTAAGATTTTTAATTAAAGCTATATAGCATTAAGAGAAAACAAAATATGTATACCCATACATTTCTTATTGACTCAGTTATTTAATTTTTTGTCTGTGTTATATCTCCAGTTCCTTTTTTAAAATTTTATTGAGGAGTTGTGTTGTACAGTCATAAATGCATATGCAGTAATAATATGATATGTCCCTGATCCTTATCAAGAATCACCCTCACATTACCCACACACCAATTTCTTGAGTGAAAAGGGATAATTTGACTTTTTCTCTTTCTGTTCTTATTCTTTTGATTTCCTTATCTTGGCTGATTGCTCTCCTAGGGTCTCAAGGACTACACTGAATAAAAGTGGTGAGAGCGGGCAGCCTCATCTTGTTCCTGAGTTTAGTGGAAATGCTTTCAGTTTTTCTCCATTTGATATTGCACTTACTGAGTGTTTGTCATATATGGACTTCACATAGTTAAGATAATTCTCTTTTATCCCTATCTTGTTCAGAGTTTTCATCATAAATTGATGCTGGGGTTTATTGAAGGCATTTTCTCCATCAATTGAGATGATCACATGATTTTTGTCCTTAATTCTGTTTAAGTGATCAATCACATTTATTGATTTGCATGTGTTGAACCATCCTAGAATCCCTGAAATAAAGCTCAATTGATCATGATGGACTATCTTCCTAATATGTTTTTGAATGCAGTTTGCTAGAACTTTATTAAGGATTTTTGCATATATGTTCATCAGGGATATTGGTGTGTAGTTTTCTTGTTTTGATGTGTCTTTGTTGGGTTTTGGTGTCAGAGATATGGCTGCCTCACAAAACGTGTTTAGGAGTATTCCCTTCTTTACAATTTCTTGGAATAACTTCATAAGAAGAAGTGTTAGCTCCTCCTCATATGTATGGCAAAATTCAGTGTGGATTCCATCAGATCCTGGGCTTTTCTACCTTGGAAGGATTTTAATTACTGTATTGATTTCAGTGCCTGTTTGGGGGCTTTAGGCTTTCAATATCATCCTGCATCCATGTGGGAATGCTGTGTGCATTTAGAAATTGGACCATGTCTTGCAGATTATCTGATTTAAAGGTATATAGTTTTTTCCAAAATAGGTTCCAATGATTTTTTGGATTTCTATGGTGTCCATAGTGATCACTCTCTTCTCATTGGTGATTTTGTTAATTTGATTCAATTACTTTGTTCTTTTAGTGAGATTGGATAAGGATCTGTCAATTTTATTTAATTTTGAAGGACCGGCTCTTTGTTTCATTGATTCTTTTTACTGTTTTTATTTGCTTGTTTATTTGTGACTTCATTTATTTCAAATCAGATCTTGATTATTTCTTGTCTTCTACTGGCTTTGGGCTTAGATTATTCTACAACATGTAGGGATTTGAGGTGGAGTATAAGACTATTTATTCAAGATCTCTCCTGACTTTTAAGGAATAAACTCAATCTGTAAATTTGATGTCCCAGAGTTTTCAGTATGTTGTGTCTTAATTGTTCTTCAGTTCCAAGAATTTCTTGATTGCTGCTTTCATATATTCTTGGATCTATTCTTCATTTAATTGAGTATTATTTGATCTCCATGTTTATATGTATTTTCTGTTATAATTTTGCTATTAATTGCTCAAATAATGACATCATGTTCTGTAAGGATACATGGATAATATCTACTTTTTTATTTCCTGAGATTTCCTTTGTGAACTAGGTTGTGATGAATTTTGGAGAAGGATCCATGCACTGCTGAGTAGAAGATAAACTTAGCCTACTTGTGAAGGAATATTGTATAGATGTCTGTTAAGTCCATTTGACTTGTGGAATTGTTTAGACTGGAAATTTCTTTATTGTATTTTGTAGTTGTTTTTGTTTTTGTTTTTGTTTTGTTTCGTTTTGTTTTGATGATTTGACTATTGGTGATAGAGGGGTATTATGGACTTCCAGTATTATCATGTTGGGGTCCATGAGTACTTGTATGACATGGAGTATTTTTTCCATGTACTTGGAAATACTGGTGTTTGGAACACAGATATTTAGTATGGTTGTATCTTCCTGATGTATTGTTCCCTTGCTATGATATACTAGCCTTCTTTATCTCTTCTGACTAGTTTCTGGTTGAAATCTACTTTGTCAGATATAAGCATTGCAACAGCAACTTGCTTTCCTGGGCTGTATACCTGGGTAGATTTTTTCCATCCTTTTACACTCAAATCTGTGTATATCTTTGGCTGCAATAGAGTCTCCCGTAAGCAGCATATTGTTAGATTTTGTTTTTTGATCCAATCTGTTAATCTGTTAATCTGTATCATTTGATTGGTGCATTGAGACCATTAACGTTCAGTGTTAGGATAGTAGTTTGGTTCATAGTTATTGTGTTTTATTATTGAGTTCATGCTGTTTTGGTTATCTTTTGTTAGTGTGTACATTAATTGAACTTTTGTGGGTTTTGAGGATCGTTTGCTTATTTTTCTATCTGGAATTTATTTTTAAGAATACTTTGTAGGGGTTGGGGATTTAGCTCAGTGGCAGAGTGCTTGCCTAGCATATGCAAGGCCTTGAGTTCTGTCCTCAGCCCTGAAAAAAAGAAAAAAAAAGAGTGCTTTGTAATGCTATTTTCTGTTTTTGAATGCTGGCGGTTTGATCTTCTCATGAAATATTCTTACTTGTCCATCAAATTTGATGCTGATTTTTGCTTGATATAGTATTCTTGGCTGCAGATTGTGATCATTCAGGGATTGAAATATTTTCTAGGATTTTATTGCTTCTAGGGTCTGAGCTGAAAAGTCAGAGGTGATCCTCATTGCTTTGCCTCTGAATGCATTTTGGCTTTTCTCTCTTGCCCCTTTTTATATTCTTTCCTTGATTTCCCTGTTATACATTTTGAAATTGATGTGTCTCAATGAGTTTCTCTTTGGATTATGTCTATTGGATGTTCTATAAGCTTCCTGGATAAGCATATCTGAGTCTATTTTAATATAGAAAAGATTTTCTTTATCTATATTCTTTATGCCATTCACTTGCATTTTTATTTCTTCTTACATCCCAATTACTACTAGATTGTGTCTCCTGATTTTATCTGAGATGTTTTGAAAATTATGCTCGTGATGTGAAATATTTTTTCTTTTTTGTCATCCATGCACTCAAGCTTACTCAGCCTGTCTTCACTGTCAGAATTTCTTCATTCAAAAACTAAGATTCTGCTTTCCATAGAAGTTTGTTGTTATGATTTGAATGTGAAGTGTCCCCTAAAGCACTTGTGTGACAATTTGGGAAGGCTGAGTTGAGGTGATTGGATTATAAAGGTCTTAACCCAATTGGTGAGTTAATCCCTTGTACTGGCAATTGTAGAGTGGCAGGGTGTATCTGGAGGAGGTAGTTCATTGGTGGTATGCCTTTGGGGTATATATTCTGTATCTGGCATGGAGTTTCTGTCTCTGTCCCAGCTCTGCTTCCTGATGTGGTACATTGAGCTGTCTGCTCCCTCTGCTGCACTCTTCCATCATGATGTACAGCCTCACCTCCAACCCTGAGGAATGGAGGCAGCCTCCTGTGGACTTAGCCTCCAAAAACCTGAGCCCTCTAAATAAACTTTTCCTCATGAAATTGTTGTTGTCAGTTCACTTACTTGCAACAGTGAGAAGCTAACTAAAACATTAGACTGTTATTAAATTCTTTCATTGTTCCTCTGATGTTATTGACTGAAGATATTAGTTCTATTTCTTTATAAGAGAGTTTCTTTCTTGAGTTTTCTCACTTACTTTCTTCATTACATCTTCTCTTAGTTCATTGTTCCTTTTAATTCTCAGATTATTGACAATTTTCTTCTAGGTTTTCATTCTGCTCTCTGTCCATAGGCACCTTGGTAGGGCCATTGTGGGTTTGAGGTGAATGTTTTCTAGTTTGATTCTCATTTTTGATGAGCTTCTTCTGAATCTTTGAAATGAGGTTCCCTGCACTGAAGCAAGGTAGGTCTTCAGGTACTTCTCCTGGCAGTTCAAGGGTTGGGTCAGACACCATCTGTCTGATGATCACCTTCTTCCAGAAAGCTGCTTCTGCTTGGAGCTTCATTTTGCTGCACCTTTTGCATCTAGGCTACAGAGCATGGATTTGTAATATATTGGGGGTGTGAGGCAGCCCACTGTATTGTTGAAGCACAGCAGTTGGGTGCATCTCTGTATTCTGGGGATTTTGAGGTGCAGAGTGGGCCAGAAAGGGCCTGCCTGAGCACTACTCTGGGGCCCGGGATCCTCGGTGGCAGGGATGGGTTCAATATATATGGGCCTACAGGTATGTGCTGTGGCTGGGCAGTTCTGGGAAGGGATCCTTGGGGTGACTTGGATGCCATCTGGCCTTGTTCCTGAGTCCTGGCTCATGCTGAAGGTGGGCAGGAAAACTTCAGGTTTGGGGTTCCTTCTCAGGGCTGTCTGAGCCAGCAAAGTAGGTGGGCAGGGAGGCTCTGCGCCTCATTTTTTTCTCTTAAGAAGACATAAACATCTTCAATTTATTTTAGATATACTTCAGTGTGTAATGGTCAAGATAACATTATCATATTTAGGGGAAATCAACCTCAGTTATTGGGTAAAATTTTCTATTATAGATGCTCAAAACAATCATACTACTAAATAATGTTGAAAGTTGAGATTCCATTTTGGTTTGTCAATTTACAATGACTGCCTTTCAATTTCCTGAAAATGCCTATGTACCACTTAGAGGAGCAAATATTCTTCCATAATATTTTTTAAAATAATTTGATTCTATAAAAATAGCAGGGAATGTTCTAAATTAAACAATACCTAGGAAAAAAAATACCTGAAGAATGGAGTGTCATAGTAATGTCAGTTTAAGTGTTGATGGATGAAATAGGGACATTTAGTCTGCAAGGGAAGACACAAAAAGAAACTGAGAAATATTTTCTGTAGACAATTCTGAAAGGATGATTTCAAGAAAACTGGATAAACTCACATTCATATGCTCAAGTTCACTGGAAAAAAATCCAGTGGTTTGAAATTAAAAATAGACACATTTCAATTCAGAGTAAGGAAGAAGTTAATAGCTATATGAGCAATTGAACAAGAAAGCTGGCTCCCTTTTTGAGGTATTGAATATATTCTTGCTTAAAGTATGAAAGAGAAATTCTTCATTGATATAATTTAAATACAGAGTCAAAGATTCAGCAAAATTGAATTGAAATAGATTCACGTATTCCCAACTGATGGCAAAGTTCACTTGATTCTTACTTCTTACAGCAGCCTTCCAATCTCACTCCATCAGACAAAACAGTGGTAAATCTTCAATAGTCATCTAAAATCCACCTAATTGATATGGAACTACCCTGAAATCCACAGCAGAAATGATTGTTTCTCTTTAGTAGTACTATGTTCTGGTAGGAATCATTACCCCTACTTGCAACAGAGGGGTTTGATCATAGATCTACTGACAAATATATTCTAATTTTTAGCATTGTTTTAACAACTGTGAGATCTTTAACCCTAACAAATCCTCAGCAAATGTTTACCAGATCAAAAGACAAATGAACTGTGCCAAAAAACATAATCCCTTCTTCCTATACAAGCACCTAAAATAATACATGTATAAATGTGCCACAATGACACATTTTGCCTAATTAATATGTATTAATAATGTTTCCCTATACATTTGAAATGATTAGGAGTCTTAATTTGCCTCATTTTTAGTAATTTCAAAATATTTGTATTCTAATAGTGACACAACCTTATAAATCTACAGTTTTAAGTACTGTATTCACTTTCTCTTGTTGCTGTGATAAATTATCACACACATAGTAACTTAAATAACACAAATATAATATCTTAAATTTCTGCAGATCAGAAGTCCAGTATGGATCTCAGTGGACTAAAATCAAGAAAGGATGACCAAGATGGTGAAATATTTCTAACAGTGTTAGGAAGTGTTGATAGAAACAGGCTACCTACTTTTTAGTAGGCTCTATTGGAGAATCTATTACCTGTTCATTCAGACTGCTGGCAGGATTGTTTCTTGTGGTTATGGGCAGCTATTCCCATCTTCTTGCTAGCATTAATTCAGGGACTGTTTTCCACTTCTACAGACTCCCACATTTTTTTGGCTTGTGGTCTTTTCCCTTCATCTTCAAAGCCAGCAATTGTAAGACTGGTAGGTTGAGCTTTCCCAAGTCACATCTTCCTAACCAATGTTATATCTCTTCTTCCTTTTTTAGATTTTATTTTATTAGATGGAGTCTGCCAAGGTATTCCAGTATGTTCTACTTTTCTTAAAGTCAGCTGATAAGCAATCTTAATTTCATCTGAAACCTTAATTCTCTTTTACCTTTTCAAGTAATCTATTCACAGATTAGGGATTAAGATGTGGATATCTTCAGGAGATCATTATTCAGTTCACCAAAATATGAATATTTTCCTCTTATCTCATTTTCAGAAATTTTGAAAGAGGTTCTTAAATGAATGCCAGAATTTTATAAATCTCTAGAATTTATCTCTTAGCTATTGACCATATTATTTACTAAAATAGAATAGTATTTATATGTCCCATTACATCTTGAAATAAAATATATTTAGAATTACTGTAATTTCCTTAATTACTAATTGTCATTGTGGAAAACCTAAAGTTCACTATCTCTTCTATCATACTTCACTTTTTGTTAAAAAAAGATAATCTTTGAAATTTACATTTATTTTAAGATAATACTAAGTGAATAAACTTTAAACTGTAGTTATAAGAGTGATTCTTACAGTTTTCTATAGCATAAAACACATGGGCTTTATGTCAACTCTTTGACTTGATGTTTAGAGAACTTTGCATTTATTTGAAATCTATTAATGGGATGACTGAGTTTGTTGCTCAACTTGTATCCTTCATATTTTTCAGAGACTTAAAGACTCTGGAAATAAAGAAAAATGAACCTAAATGTAAAGTAGACAAAAAACAAGTCAATTTAAGCAAGGGAAAATTCAATAAAGAAGCATAGACTAAAACCTCAAAAATACCTCAAGTATAATATATAGCTTTATATTAGATGGTTGCTTAGTAAGTCTATAGGGTTAGGTGATGCCTCAGTTTGAAAATAACCTTATAAAAATAAATTTCATTGTAATTTATATGTATTTACTTCTTTGGCTTTTATAAACACTCTTCTGCAAATTATTTTCCCAATTTCTATGGTCACAAAATTGAGAAGGACAAACTTCTGTTATCAAGGAAACTTTTAGTCAATTTGTTTCATCACTGTGAAAAAAATAAAAGAAGGACTTGACAAGGAAAATTAACTTTTGTTTATGTGTTGCTAATATTTCAGATATCTCAGTCCATAGACCCCATTCTTTGGGGTCAGAGTTGAGGCAGAACATCATGGCAGGAAGGTGTGGCAGAAGATAGCAGCTTAGGACAGGGTGCCAGGAAGCAGAAAGAGGGAGAGAGAGACAGATACAAAGACTCTCCTCACCACTGATGAAATATATACCCCCAAAGGCTCACTCCCATGGACCTGCCTTCTCCAGCCGCATCCTGCATGGTTCTGGTTACCACCCAGCTAAGACTTCTTTAATCCAAACTTTACATGTCTAAACTTTATCAAATTGCCTTACACATGAGCTCTGGGGGGAAGGGGAGAGATATCTAATATCCTAACCATAACAAGAAAGAGGAACTTACAAACTTCTTTTAGCTAGATATCTATATTTCATTAAAATCTTGGCATTTTAAAACACTGGTGTTTCAGACATATTTTTAAGACATTCTGTATGTTCAATTACTGAATCCTCACTACAATTCAGTATAATGAATTATAATGTAAGCCCATTTTATAGAAAGGAAAAAAATCATAAAAGATTTGAGTTTGCCCAGACTCATCCAAAGTCTCACTGCCTTTTAAAGACAGATTGAAGATTTCAACAGTAGGGTATGAATTCAGAAACTGCTTAACTTCTATGCACCAGGTTCTTTGACTCTCCTAACTTCTAGCTTTCAACAGTTTTGTAGAATTTACAAATTATCAGACAATGATCCACTGAAATTTAAAACATCAATATCTCATGACTAGTGGGCAACAGAGCTTGAAATCAAACTTAAACGTCTTTGTTACCAAAGAAAATCTTCTTTCCATCAAGTTACCAAACACAGAAGGGATGGGAAAATACTTTAACAATGATAAAGCAAGGACAGAAAAGTTTGCATGTCATGAAAGAGCTCTAAATATTGCAAAATTTCTTTAATGAAAAATGTGGGTCTTATTGAGTGTGGTAGTATCTACACAACTCCCTTTGTCGTTTTGGATTGCATCCATAAATCTCATACACAGATGGCATGGATATGTTTGACTGAGTCTCAGCTGATGGATTCTGAAATGTTTGCTGAATGTTTTATCATCACAACTAGAGTCACAGCCTATCACTTGAGGCTTGGTTTCTATAGATATTGTTCCTCTCTGAAGGCATATTTAAAATTAGAAGAGATACAAATTTGAACTCTGTCTTTTTTTTGTTCCTGCTTCAACCATCACATTTGATTGACTTGCCAAAGAAAAATTGGGTCTCAGATACAATTTTCTATCACAGGAAGGAACCGTGGATATAATTTGCCTTTCTTTGAAAAATAGACATTATGTAAAGATGATCTGTATTGTGTGATATTTTTAAAAATGACAAAAAATAAACAATAATGTCTATAATTTAAAAATCTGCATATCAGAAGAGACAGTCAAAATAAGATTTAGAAGTATGAACACAATATTAAAATAGTCTCATAAGTGACATTGCTTAACCACTAATATTATTATCATCTCAATGCGAAACTCCCTTGTGTTCAAATTCTTGGAAGCCTGGACATTAAAGATATTAGAATTATAATTGTTTTCTTTGTGTACTTAGGTGAGCCACATGGATTTTATTTTAATTAATTAAAATACTTTGAAAACCAAACATTTGAATTCCATCTAACTCACTTCCCTAATCTGCAGCATAAAAGAATTAGTATGAATAAGAATTTTACAGTCATTTGTGAAGTCATTTATAACCTTTATGTATTTCCTATTCTCCTGATTAAATTACATGTCTGAGTGATTCTTAATTATATTTTACCAAATGATTTGAAAGCTTTCTATCTTAAGGTCTGTTAGTAAACAAATGAAAGTAAAAAGTACAATATGTCCGATATAATTCATATAATGTAAAAGCTTTATCATTGTCACCAGCATCCTGGTGCAAATGGTTACTACTAATAATAAAGTCAACTCTGGCAAGGGCTATCTTGGCAAATGGGCGACTCAAGAAAGATTTATTGTAGACATCTCCTTGGAATTTATGCTCCATACAGATTATCTTCTATTAACTGGTGAGCCTGAACCTTGAAAGGAGTTTCAAGTTTCAGATAAGTAACACACATCACCGAGCATTACGTCTGCCACCTGGTAATGGATAATATAAATACAGCACATTTATTCAACAGGGAAGTGAAACTGCTTCTATAGCCAATTCTCAATTATTCGGGGTAATGGGGGAAAACCTCTGAGTGGTTATCCATAAATAGAGATAATTGGCAGAATATGTAAATTAGGTCCCGTTTCACAATGTTTATGAACATTTTGGTTCAATAGCAATAAAAGCAGAAATGAAGAAATATTAAAGCACTGTAATTATTGTGA
This sequence comes from Aplodontia rufa, assembly GCA_004027875.1. Taxonomy (NCBI): domain Eukaryota; kingdom Metazoa; phylum Chordata; class Mammalia; order Rodentia; family Aplodontiidae; genus Aplodontia; species Aplodontia rufa. The sequence continues at coordinate 10,907 of PVKS010019847.1, read as the reverse complement.
AGTATTGTGCTTGCCTGGTTTTCCTCCCACCTCTGAGACTTGTCCTCCTCTGTCTCTCCCTTGTCCACTCTCAAACTGCACAAATTCCTCTGTTTTCTACATTCAGAATTATCCTTTTTTATGGATATGCAATTTTTATCTGGTTCATCTAACTCAGTAGAATGACTGCAGATAACAAGGTGGTTAACACATGCTGGGTGAATGAATAAACTGCTAAGATACTCTCCCTCATGTTGTTTCAATTTAATTAAATACATAATGTATAGTGGGTGTAGTTGCAAATCTATATATGTGTCCCAATTATCTATGGAGTTGTATTTTAAAGCAGATATCCAAGCCTTTTACATGCCTTAAAAATCAGAATCCTGGGGGTAACTGGGACACAAAAATAGAGATGTTTCATTAAAAAGAAGTAGCTAATTCAACACATAAAGATAACCAATGAGAGAAATTCAAGAAACACTATAGAATGTATGCAATCTATATAAGTAGATGATTTTCCAGATTCTCAAAAATATACATAATGTATTCTTCCTTTGTAATTGGAAATCCTTACTCAAAATGGCAGTGCCAACCTAGTGAACCAAACTCTAGCCTTGAACTCACAGTTGCCTGGGTGTAATCAATCACATGACCAAAGCATGGATCTCAGGTACTGGTGAATTCAATGGAACTCAGAAGTTGGCATGGCCAGTTTGGGCATCTTAAGATCTTCATATCTGCATGTTAACCCACTATTTTTTTTACAACAAAACTATTTTGTTGTCAAGATGTGATAGTAGATGATTTTTGAGAATTTCTATCTGCTTGGCTGATGGCATTTTTTCAAAGGAAAAAAGTAACAATAACATCACCTGCTAATTAAATTAGTTGTGGTTTCTTAGTCTTTTTCCCTTTGTCCAGATTTTACCCAAAAGGCTTTCCTAAAACCTGTGACGGTATTTAGAAAAAAGGTCTAAATTCTTAAAATTTTATCATTAGGCTTTGCAAAACCTGCCAGAGGCATTATCTTCCAAAACACCTCTCCTCAGTGCCAAATTATCCAGCAAAAATGGATTATCTTTGCATTTCTCAAAATGATCACATTGTCCCGTTGAGGCTGGTTGCCTCTGTCTTCACCGCTTGCACTGCTCTTCAACCAACTTCCCCATTCTCCTAGAAAAGCCTCATTCTAAATTTCATTTCCATAAGCCTTCACAAAGACAATTGCCACAGCTTAGTGACCTGAGTTATCTTATGCCCCCTGATGATGTAGTCTCTGAAATATAGCCAGAAGCAAGTCCTGTCATGTATCCTGGATCTCAAAACATTCAGGAAACTCCCTTTGCTTTGAACATAAAACTACAAACTACACTTGGTTCCAAGTCACTCCGAGGTCCACTCTTTGCTAGTCTTTCTCATGTCATGCTCCAGTTACAACAACCCTTTTCTCTGAATTTAGTACCAGTCCTGCTTCTCTGTACCACAGGGTAATTGTACACACTCTGCCCTCTCAATCACACCTCTCTCTGACTTTGTCTGGTGACTTCCACCTCTTCCTTCAGCTCCCATCTCCATCAAGATCTCCACAACAGTGCATATTTTTCTAGTCTTTTTCTAGACTTACTTTCTCATTGTATGATTTATTATCACTGAAATTTAGCTATTATATTTTCTCAGCAATATATTTCATTGATTAGCACAGCACTTGGAACCCATTAGGTGCTAAACACATACTTAAGGATTGACCAAGATGGCTGCCTGCTTTCCAAGTTTTGATTGAATGTTTTGTTCTAAGCCTGCCAACACTGACCCACCACTTCCATTACAGTCACTGGTTGATTGTCTTAAATAACCAAAATATAAATTTTATGAGGACACAAGAACAGATCTACTATATTCCTAGTGCCTGGATATATCAGTTGCATAGGACACAATAAAAAATAAGTGAATTTAAAGGAACTAGACACTAAGCTATAATTATTATGGGTTTCTCCATTTAATCATGTGAATCAATTCAGCTTTAAATAATCCATCTAATTTCTTTGGTTTTAGCATCAACCATTTAGGATTTAAAAAATTTCCCCACCCTACCCTCAACTATCTGTCCCTATCAATGGAAGTGTACAGAATACAGAGTAGAAATACTTTTCTTGCAAAATATTCCTCCAAACTGTACCCTATATTGGTGAATGCCCATGTGCTCTCAAAACTAACACTGGCAATTCAATTTATCAACAAAAAGCGATAAAGTGCTTGTTTTAAGTGGAAAAGCAACTTCATAACAAAAAAAATATTGTATACTGAGGTTGCTAAAATCTTTAATAACATATTTCTACACTTGACCTTAGCCAAAGTGCTAAGAAACTATAAGATGAATCTTTTTTTACATAAAATTATAAGGAAAATAAAATTTATATTGTCTTAATTGTTTTGTTTTATTATTGTTGTTAATCTCTGGCTCTGCTTGATTTATAAATTATATCAAAGGAATGTACATATATGAAAATGAATTATATATGTGAGCATATATATACAGATATATATTGTATGTATGTGAAAGTAGTGTGTGTGTGTGTGTGTGTGTGTGTGTGTGTGTGTATCAGTGCTAGCTGAGTCTTCAGGCATCCAATGGAGTTTTTGCAATACATCTTCCACAGATAATATGGGAATTATATTGCAGTTATATATGTGTCTAGGTTTGTTTCTTCCAGGACATGATTAGTTCTAATAAAATAATAATTAAGTATTGCTGAGTATCTATTAAAAACCAGTTTCTGGACTTATTTGATTTAGTCATTTCTATAATCTACATGACAAGGGATAATTTGCCCAAGACACAGACATTTAACTTAACTTCAGAATTGAAATTCAAGCTCATGCAGTTTTGATGTCTTAGTTGAGTGCTTCTGAATTTCTGAGTTACCTTTCCATAATTAGTTTCCCATTTCCTACTCTTTAACAGCTGATCTTCATGTATTGTTTGGTAGAAAATGTACATGAATTACTTTGCCTCCTTCTAAGACACTCCAGAGAAAGCTCTGTTCATGATACTTCTCTTCCTTGTTTCCATCTTGCTCCTTACTTACATCGGACTGATTCTTGGGTCCATACACATTGTTGGAAAAATTCAATTTTGTAATTTCCAATCACCTATTATAAAAGAAATGGCTCGTACCTTGTGCGTATTTCCTGTTTGTAATCATTTCTGTGCATTCTTACAATATTCATCTGTGAGCATCTGTGATTTTGCATTTGAGAACTTCTAATGCCTGGCCAGACCAGCCTGAAATTACAGTCCTACCCAATACTCATCCAATGGCTGGGCTCCAGAGGATGAATAAACCTGTCCTTAGATCTACTTTGAAGCATTCTCTAGACTGCCCTCTAGGGTTCAAGAGTGGGCTGTATTGAACCTGGGTTCCCCATGGAGTCCACCTGCTCAATTATGTACCCTTTATCTACCTTCTTCCTGTCTTACTTTTCTATTTCCTTACTGGTATTGCATAGAATCACCTCCCAAGTTAACTACTGACGTTCAAATCCTTGTTTTAGAGTCTGCTTTGGGCAACTTTTACTAAGATCAGCTTGCATTCCTGAACCTTCCCCCTTCTATTTTCCTTCAACTCCAGAAGCCTCATTTGGATGTGGCCTGGATGGAATGTATCATCTGTTCAGAAGTTCCCATAGTGAGCTCTAGCTTAACCTGTATTTTTAAAATAGAACAACTCTCAACTTCTCTTAATTTCCTCTCCTCTAGCATCTAATTCTGTTTCATCCCTACTGTGTCATACAGCCAGGGTTACTGGGAAGTATGCACCAGCCCCTCCTTTAGAAGTAGCTTTGTAGTAATTCTCACTTTTAAGTTCAATGTCCTATTATCCAGCATCACTGACCAGGTAACCATTAGTCATGCTTTCAGTCCTTTGTGATTTCCAGAAAATTGGTCCAAGGGAAGTAGTCTCTGTAAGTAAAAATTATACCCATGTGTTCCCAGCAACTCATCAGAGGATGAGATTTAATGCTACTTCAGACTCCCATTTCAAATTTAAGTTTCCAGTCATAAAAGGCATTTTAAAAAAATCTGAGATTCTTGGAGTGGATCTTGACTTCAAATATTGTTTTCAATGTAGTTTCCTAATATGTAATTTCTGTTTCAATTAAATGTGTACACACGCACATACACACAAACAATGCCTCAAAATGAATCCAATTCATTTGGTTTAATTTGGCATCTAGATAAAATATCTGAAAATTATCTTTTTGTGGCTTAATATTGGTTCTTCAATGTTTCATGCTGAATCTTTGTCCTTTTACAAATTAGATTTCTCACTTTCTTTTCATGGGGTTAATGTTGGGCAAATATAATCTGTTCGATAGAAGATAAACATTTCACAATTCTTTTTAATGATTCTTTGTAATAATATCACTCTCATTTCCATATTTTCTGAGCCATCTAAAGAGTATCAGTTTATTAACCAAGTAATTTATCAATATTTATTCACGATGCCAATAGCAGTCTTCTTGTCATAAATAATTATTGAGGTAATAAATAGTTTTATTATTAAAACCTGATGACAAGAGTGGAGTGATTACCCTGATAAAGACTGATGACAGGTCTTCATATCTGAAGCGACACTCAGAACACTGTGCAGATTGAATCTAAGGCCTCCTGCATGGATAATAAATTGTTATTTCAGAGAATAAAATGATTGATACATTTGCTTGCTGTGTAGAAAGCATTGGGGAGAAGATTCTACTCCCTAACTTATTTAAACAGGCTATGGTAAAATTTTCTTTCCTTGTGACAAATTCAACTTTCCAAGAAAGTGACAGCTCTTTGGCAGAGATATGAACAAAGAAGCATTCGTTTTTAGAAACTCGTAAAAATTAAGTTCATTTTGGAATACCTCTGGATGTTCTCTAGCCTCAGTGGTGCGGCCAGCAGGCGGCACCTAGAGCAGAGGTGAGGGCATGGTGGGAAGTCCTGACCTGAGACGCTGGGCTAACTCAACAAGGAGACAAATGAAGTCTGTCAGATCACATTGAAGAAACTGCCACTGACTCTTGCCCTGCCTAGCTCAGTGCACAAGCACATTGCTTTTTTTTTCCCCCTTTGGTTTGATCTTACCTTTTATGACAAACTAGCCCTGGAGACCATCCATCTTTTGACAACCTTGGAAATGACTGTATTAGGAAGACATGGGGAGGAAGAAGACAGAGAAAGATTGAGACAGAATTGAGTTGTATGTTCTATTCATTCATAAATGTTTTATTCATATCTGTGATTACTAAAAAATAAAATGCTATGCCAAATATTATGAAAATCTTCTTTAAAGGAACATTTAAGATTTAAAATGCATTCCTTTTACTTTGTTCAATCTTTTTATGCTAAAAAAAAAAAGGTAGGGAAAAAAGGGTCAAATACATAATTTGAAATGTTGTCTAATAATGACAGGGTGAACCAAAGTCAGAGAATTATTATATTTTCCAATGTGTATTTTAAGCAAACAATTGAAACATCAAATATGACATATATTCAATAATTCAGGATCAATTCTAAACAGAATGCTTATTTGTGAAACACGAGCAACCATCTTTGAAGTCTGAAAACATTAGATAACTTCATTCTTTTCTGTATATATTTACAATATGAAACAAAAACAGTTTCTGGTAATTATTTTTGTGAAAATGATTTCTCTTCTTTTTAGCTTTCCATTGCTAAAAATTTCCACATATGAAAACATAAGTTTTCATAGTATTGTAAAACTTTTTTATTGTTAATAACCTTGTTTTCAAATTGTGGGCTTGGTAAGAAAAATAACTTCATAACTCAATTATTTTAATGTGGGGTTAAAATTATGTTGAATATATTTACAAAAAGCTATAAATGTCTTTTGTTCTTTTTTCTTCATAGTTGATGTTTTCTTACAGATATTCATTTTAAAGGAAACTTTTAGCATCTCAGTAGTGATAAAATATTTGCAATAGTTAAAAAAGTAATGCCATTGCAATGCAATGCTTGCAATTGCTAAATCTTTGTATTTACAGCACAAAAAGAGGAAGCATGGGGAAACAAAGAGATCTATTTCTTTCTATGGGAAATGTTTAATTCTTTTTTATTAAAAAATGTCTGATGTTCAAATTCTGACAGTTATTAAATTAGATTTAATTAACATTTATACCAACTCCACAGGATGTACCATGCTTTTCAGGGTAAAGGCATAGCTTAAAATATATTCTCCATATCCAAGAAATGTGTGATTACATGAAGACTCATGGATAAACCAATAGCTATTTTAGTTAACTAGATAAAGAAGTAGATTGTAAACATCTATGCACATTCTACATTAAGGTGATTATCCTATTAGCTCACTTAAACAGAGCTTTCTCCCGTTCAGCTCAGCAGACAGCCACTGACACCACTCCAGTGTGAACCCCCACACTGGCCAATGACGACATAGAGATTCACAGCCTAGCATTTATTGACTGCCAATTTGCCAGACCAAATGTTCAGCATATAAAAATAGGTCAGAAAAATTTTCCTTCCTCAAAGAATTCAGTAAGAGAATAGACAGGAAAACAAATGAGGACAAAGAACTGTTAACAACATTGTGGCAGAGGTTTGAAAATGATATGAAACAGGCAAATCAAAGTTCTAAATAATTATATCAGAAAGAGAAAGGCTTCAATAGAATACATATGGTTAAGACAACTTATATAAGGGAAAGGGACAATATTCAGACCAGGTAGGCAGATTGCAAACATGAAAAACAGAAACAAAACAAGCAAACCAACAGAGAATCTACTTTTCTTTAAGCAGAAAAGGAATCTATTGTGAAGACATTATGTAAACCACAGAACTGACAATAAAACCCAAAAACCACAATAATTGTGTGCCTGGTTTATTCAGGTAAATTAAGTTTTAGGTTTTGTACTATCTCTTTACATAGGCTAATCATTTGAAATACAAGTGTTGGTGTCACTACTGAAACTGAGGAACAGATTGTGAATGTCATGGAGAAATGACTTCAAATTAAAGGCTGCCTGAATCAACATGCACTTCTTTCCCCTGCTCCATGTGGCCTACAAATGAAATGGTCCCTACCTCTGGAAGTTTTCCATGTAGGCTAAAGAAACTGATGTGTGGGTGTCACTGTAGACACCATGTAGCAGGTAGGTCCTATGGAGGAGAACACAAGAGACTAGTCTCAGATTCCACAAAACCCATATTATGTGGAGTATTGGAAGCATACAGTAGGGGCTTGAAAAACAAATAAAGAGTGTTATGCTTTGAATGTGAGGATCTCCCAAAAGCTCAGGTGGGAGAAAATGCAAGAAGGCTTAGAGGTGAAATGGTTGGGTTATGAGAACCCAATTAATTTCCTAATAGAGATTAAATGGTGATAACTAAAGGCAGGTGGGGTGTGGCTGGAGGAAGTAGGCATGTCTTTGGGATATATTATTTTGTATCTGGTGAATGGAGTCTCTCCCTCCCTCTCTCTATCTCTCTCTCTATCTCTCTCTGCTTCCTGATCTTCATGGCTTGAGCTACTTCCTTCCACCATGCCCTTCTGTCATGATGTTTTGCCCCACTTGGAGCCCTGAAGAATGGAGCCTGCTGTCTTTGGAATGAGGCCCCTGAAACTGTGAGCACCCAAGTGAATTTTTCAACCTCTAAGATTGTTCTTGTGAGGTCTTTTAATCTTAGCAGCAAAAAAGCTGACTAACAGAGAGTCTCCTTGCAGCTGATTAACTGGAATGGATATTGATCCACTCTAAGTAATTTTTTGTATATCATCTTTGGACATCTTCATTCCTTATCTTTTTTTCTTTTTTGGAGGAAAACACTACTAACTTCTAGTACAGTAGTAAAGAAAATATCTAAACACTTGCAACCCTGTTTCTTGGCAGCCAGAGCAGAAGAGTGAAAGTTAAATTCAATATATTAAATATTTCTTTCCAGGACTTTAAAATGAAGGGTGTGATCCAAAGGAGCAGGGACTGTTCATGAATCATTTTGGAAAGGATGGAAGAGACCTCATTGTCTAGTGCCATCAGTGTCTATAGCACTGGAGGTGGCAGCAGCCAGTTCTTTCCTTAAACATGATTTTGGCTACTATCGATTTTGAACCCCTCCTTACCTTCTGTCCATTTCCCAAGCCTTCTTTCTGGCCTGTAAATGCTGTGTCTGCCAATCAATTTTGCTGACCCCTAGTTAATCAGAATCAACTATTTCCAACCCAAACCCTGAAGACCTAAGTGGATTTTATAATGCAAAGATGTCCCCTTCATTTTCCTACTCCATAAATAGCTCATTTTTTTCCTTTGTGGTGAAAATATGGTTCAAGAAACCTTGCAATAAATAGCAACGTCCCTGTGTCTTCAAAAACAATATGTTATTGTCACAAAGGTGAGAAAGTCCTGTTGTTTGTTTGCTTTATACAATGTATATGGGCCAAGTGTCTTCCCTGCTGCTAGCGATGTACAAAACGACGAAGAATACTATGCACAAAATCTATGTTTATGAGGCTGTTGACAAATGACTCAGAATCCAATTTCTAGCCAGGGCTGATTCAGAGGCCATAATCACACATTTGTTATCATCTTTCTTTGAAAACTTAAATCCGAGCTCATCTGAATAGCGTTCCCTGGAACAGAACAATAGATTACACTCAAATACTGCAGGGTCTTTGGTGACTTGCTTTTAGAGATAATTATTGGTCCAGTTTTCATGACCCTGACAACACTAGGCCCTGGTGAAGAACAGACAAAGGTAAGCACTTAAATTCTCTTGACCTTTTCAGCAAGCCCAGTGAACCTTCTCCAGAAGACCTCAGCTGAGTGCTACTTCACTCTTATACGTGAAAGTCATTCCACAACTTTTTTCAGACTTTCAAATCAGAGAGAAATACCTCATTCTTCATTAATCTGTCACTGCTATTTTTAAAAAAGTAAGTAAGACTAACATAATACAGCTTCCCATTTATCTTTAGTTTTTCAGGAAGATGGAATAAAGTGAGATATATCCAATGCTCTCTGAAAATATTTATAATAAGAAACAATAAGAAACAGTCAAATGTCTAGAGTAATGGCAAAAACTTATTAATACCTACTTTACTAAATAGAGTCCAGTTTTTGAAGTCATATTTCTGTGTGGAAAGCCTGTTTCCATTAAATTAAGATACCACTATGCCCAAAAGCAGTTTAAATCTATTCAGAATGTTTTAATTATTTTGAGGGCTTAGGAGTTGGTTTGCAGTGATATGTTACTGTGGTTACTACTTATGACCATCGAAGCTCTCTCATAGTCTGAAATAATATCTCATTTCTTCAATGTCTATCCTTTGTGTGCCAAAATCAAGGGTTCAATTGTTAAATAAGTACTTACTGACTATATTAAAATCATTGACACAATGTACATGCCCTAAAGATGGAAGAATATTACAATTATGGTACCACCATACCACAGAAAACTGTGGTAGTACATATATGTATATCTATGCTCTTCCTCTGAGCATATGTGTGTGAGGGGGGTGTGTGTGTAGTGATGTGCATAGAAATGCAAAAGATACTCAAGTTATTTTTCAACCAAGCTATAGAGGAGTGCACACTCTGCAATGTTATTATTGTTATTCATATGGATTACATTTATAAAACAGAGATTCCTTCACTAATGTTGAAAAGTGTGGAATATAAATTAGACATCGTCAGCTAACCCAAAGTCCAGAGCTCAAGATCCACAGCAATCCATTATTGCCCTAGCCAAGTCGCCAAACCCCTCTTATGATTTCAGAATTTCTGTGTAATTGGTCTTATCTGTGGGGTGGGGAAGAATCTATAAGATTCTGAATGCTGGAACGTGTTTTTTGAATTTAAAGAGTGTTTTTCTCTCTTATTTTCTGTTGTACTGTACTTATGTTCTGTGGTCCTCGTATCAAGATAGGAAAGAAGACCAATGGAATAGAATAGAAGACCCTGAAACAAACTCACAGATCTTTAAACCTGATTTTTTACGAAGCAGGACAAAATATTACATGGAGGAAAGACAGCCTTTTCAACAAACAGTTTTCAACAAATTGAACAGCCACTTGCAGAAAGTTAAAATTAGACCCATATCTTTCTCCTTGCATGAGAATCAAATTAAAGTGGATCAAGGAGCTAGGAATTAAATCAGTTACCTTGCAACTGATGGAAGACAAATTAGGGCCAACTCTTCAGCATTTGGGATTAGGCAAAGACTTTCTCAACATGTCTCCTAAAGTGAAGCAAGTAAAGTAAAAAATCAGTGAATGGGATGCCACAAAGCTAAAAAGGTTTTGTACTGCCAATGAAATAATCAAAAGAGTCAAGAGGTTTCCTACAGAAATGGAGAGAATCATGAGCTGTGATTCCTCTGACAGGGGACTCATATCCAGAATCTACAAAATCCACAAAACCTAAACTACAAAAACACAAACACCCAATCAATAAATGGACCAAAGAACTAAATAGAAACTTCTAAACAGAGGACATTGATCAAGCCAATGAATACATGACAAAGTGCTCTAAATCACTAGTAATCAGAGAAATGCAAATGAAAAGTACATTAAGATATCACCTCATACCAGTCAGATTGGCAAAAATGAAAAAAATAAGCAATAATAGATGCTGGAGGGGTTATGGAGAGATAGGCACACTAGCACACTGTTGGTGGAAATGCAGACTGGACAGCCCCTATGGAAAGCAGTGTGGAGAATCCTCAAAAAACTAGGGATGAGCCTCCCATATGATCCTACTATTCCTCTCCTTGGTATTTTTCCAGGGGATTTAGAATCAGCACATTACAGTGACACAACAAAATTGATGTTGTTAGCAGTTCAATTTACAATAGCTAAATCATGGAAACAACCCAGATGTCCCTCACTGGATGAATGGATCCAAAAACT
>PVKS010019846.1:0-37763 GCA_004027875.1 Aplodontia rufa | reverse complement strand
GCCACAGAGTAGCTGCCATTTTTAAGTCAGGGAGTTTGCAGAAACACTGGCACAGGAGGAAGAGGAGGGGACTGCGTAAGATTGTCTTGGGAACTGTTCCTATAGGTATGCATAAAATACTCTGCTGCAGAGTAATTCCAGAGTGATGAAATGATGGATGGAAATATGGAAGCATGCTGTCCACGTCCTTGGAGCTGCTGCTAAGGGACTGTAGGCCGGGGCTTTTGAACAAGCAGCATTCATTGCTCCTCATTCTGGGTCTGGGCTCAGAACTGGGCTCAGGTGAGCCTTCCTCCTGGCTCACCAATAGATGCCTTCCTGCTGTGTCCTCCTGTGGCTGAGAGAGGGGCAGGTGCTCACCTGCCCTATCATTATTGTTCAGTGCCGAATCCTGTTCTGGGGCTCCGCCCTCTTGACCTCCAAAGGCCACATTTCCCACTATGACCCAACTGAGGGAGGGTTAGGGTTCCAACGTGTGAGCCCTGGGGAGCTGACCAGCAGCCTGCAAACTCAGACCATCTAGGTGAAGCTGCTCTGAGCTCAGATAGAGGCGCAACTTCAGAGCATAAAAATGAAAGAAAAACATTACGCAATTCAGTACAGTTCAATCTGTAAAATTAAAGCTTCTACAAGTGAAAATAGCAGCATAAGCTCAAGAAAATATTTGGCTTAGAAATAGCAGGTAAAGACTTACTATCTTTTCCATATAAAAATACGGAAAAGTGCATTAAATCTTTATGTGTTGCTCTATGTATGCGCCTATTTATGCAGATAGAGAAAAAAGACACCAACAGCAAAATTTCCATATCAAATATCCGTGCATGGTAAAATTATCAGTAACTTTAAAATTACTTCTTCAGATTATATTCTTACTCAGTGTATAATTTGTAAAATGATTCTATATTAATATCATCAATACACAAACATAGTAACTACATACATGATAGTATTTCAATGTACTACTACAAAGGAATCATATGCAATTTACCAATATTATTTGTATTGGTAAATTTTTATGACTGTTGAAGAATTAAAGATAAGGAAAAATATTAGAACATAATTACATATATATACGATGATTACAACTATGTAGAAATTTTTTAAGCACAAAACCTCATATAGAGTCATTAAAGCAGGTGTTGTTTTAGAAGAGTGAGATTGGGAAAAATAAACCTCTTTTACCCATTTTATATTTGGAATAAATGTATGTCTATCTCTACTGTACCTGAAGAAAGTAGATAAGCATCTGATAGATGATAGAAGGTTGATAGATGATAGATAGATAGCTGATAGATGATTGAGATGATTGATTGATAGATGATAGATGGTAGATGATAGATGACTGATAAATGATAGATAATAGAAAGATAGAGGATAGATGATAGATGATAGATGATTGATAGATGATAGATGATAGATAATAGAAAGATAGATGATAGATGATTGAGATGATTGATTGATAGATGATAGATAATAGAAAGATAGATGATAGATGATTGAGATGATTGATTGATAGATAATAGATAATAGAAAGATAGATGATAGATGATTGATAGATGATAGATGATAGACGATAGATAGATGATTGATGGATAGATAGGTGACTTTGTCATGTGTATCATTTTCCTATGGCTGCTGAAACCAGCTTCCAGAGACTCAGGGTTTGACCCACAGAGCTTTACTTCAAGTCTAGGCCAAGGCGTTCCAGGGCTGGCTCCTCCTGAGCATGGGAGTGGCATCCTCTTCCTGCTCTTCACATGGATGCCCTGGGTGCGCCTCTGTGTCCTGATTTCCCCTTCTTAGGAGGATACCAAGTCCTGGTGGGTTGGGGCCTGCCCTAACAACCTGGCTTTAACTTCATTATCCCTCTAAAGACCTGTCCCCAGATATGGTCACATTCTGGGAAACGGGGTTCGGACTTCTACATATGGATTTTGGGTGCTGTAAACGATTCATCGAATCTCATCACCTGAGAATAGCTTCTTCTAAGGCACAGAAAAACCCTCACTTGCACTTGCATTTTTGTCTTTTTCCAAAACAGTGACCTTGGAAAAATTACTTAATCTAATAGAAACAGCATGTACTGCTCCCTTTAAGGTGGTTCTTCCAACCTTGACTTTGTGGAAGAGCAGATACACCAGGGCTTCCCATGTTCGCAGTCAGGAGGGAGGCACGGAGTCTGTCTGCCACGGTGTCTATTTCCAATATGTTCCAAGGCCTCATGTCCAGAGTAAGGAGTCACCTTTAACAGTTTCCAGGTCTCTTCGTCCTCCCAGGTCCCCAAATACCTGCCTGGGCAACCTCCCCTGGTGGCCACCTCCATGGGGGACAGCTGGGCCCCGCCTCTTGGACTTGTTCCAAGACCCCTTGCCCCTCGTGGACTGAGCAGATGACAGTGATGCCTCTCCGTCACTGGGTGTTCCACCAGTGGAGATCCCAAGGGAATCCCACTGGGGGACATTCTGAATCCCATTAGGGGCTGTGGCCCTGATCAGCCCTCTCCCTCGCTCCCTCTGGTTGAGCGTGGGTGTGAGCGTGGCCTGGTGTCCTGGGTGACTCCTCACTTCCCGTTGGCCCTGAAAGGCAGGCCAGTCATTGCTTTCTGGAACCTGCCATTAATTAACTGCTTCCGGGATTTCCTGTGTTTTCCTGTGGTGCCTCTGAATCACCTGACCCTCCGAGCTGGTCAAGGCTCTGCTGGACAGTATCTGTATTGGTAGGAATAAAATGGACAGGTCAGATGAGAGCCAGGAGTCCTCTGTGAGAAGGACATCTGCTCACAGGGCAGCACTCAGCCAGTAGGCTACCCACCAGGATAAGGAGGGATCCCTGGAGACATCCAGGACCAACGCCCTTGGCTTCCTGACAAGGCATGCTAGACGTTAAGGACACTCTTGTGAGAGAGACCTCAAGTCCAGACAGGACAAAATGTAACCCGGGAACTCAGGGAGCATTGGAGAGCTGTGCTTCCCCTCCCCAACCCATTCCATCTTAATCTCTTTCTCAGATTTTGCTACATTAACACCTGGCAGAGGGAAACTGAGACAAATCTAAAGACACATTTAGCAGTTATTCCTATATTTATTTTGTTTTTAAAGAGAGAGAGTTAAGCTGATTTTACTCAGCATAATTTCTTCCATAGCCATCCATTTACCTTCGAAGGCTGCAATATCATTGTTTCTAATTGCTGTGTAATATTCCATGGTATAAATGAACCACAGTTTTTGGATCCATTCATCCAGTGAGGGGCATCTGGGTTGTTTCCATAGTCTAGCAATAGTAAATTGAGCTGCTATGAACATAGATATTGCTGTGCCACTATAATGTGCTGATTCTAAATCCCCTGGAAAAATACTCAGGAGTGGAATAGCAGGGTCGTATGGTGGGCTCATCCCTAGTTTTTTGAGGATTCTCCACACTGCTTTCCAGAGGGGCTGTACCAGTCTGCAACTCCACCAACAGTGTGTTAGTGTGACTATCTCTCCACAGCCTCTCCAGCATCTATTATTGTTTATTTTCTTCATTTTTCCCATTCTGACTGGTGTAAGGTAAAATCTTAATGTGGTTTTCATTTGCATTTCTCTGATTACTAGTGATTTATAGAACTTTCTCATGTATTCATTGGCTTGATTAATGTCCTCTGTTGAGAAGTTTCTATTTAGCTCTTTGGCCCATTTATTGATTGGGTTGTTTGTGTTTTGTAGTTGAAATTTTTGAGGATTTTGCAGATTCTGGATATGAGGCCCCTGTCAGAGGAATCATAGCCCATGACTCTCTACATTTCCATAGGAAATCTCTTGACTCTTGATTGTTTCATTGGCAGTACAAAAGCTTTTTAACTTTATGGCATCCCATTCACTGATTTTTGACTTTACTTCCTTCACTTTAGGAGACGTGTTGAGAAAGTCTTTGCCTACTCCCACATGCTGAAGAGTTGGACCTAATTTGTCTTCCATCAGTTGCAAGGTAGCTGGTTTAATTCCTAGCTCCTTGATCCATTTTGATTTGATTCTCATGCAAGGAGAAAGATATGGGTCTAATTTCAACTTTCTGCAAGTGGCTGTCCAGTTTGTCCAACACCATTTGTTGAAGAGGCTGTATCCCCTCCATGTAATACTTTGTCCCCCTTTGTCAAAAATCAGATGTTTTATTAACCCTGGGAAACCAAATAAATAAATAAATGCAAAAACCAAACAAATGAAATAGATTTTCCCAGGCAAATGTGCTATGGAAATTCTCTTGGGTCAGTATACCAACTTACCAACAAAAAACACAACAAGTCAGCGATTGCTCTTTGCTGATATTATATGTCTGGTTTTAACAATACAAAAACCATACTGTATTCACCACGACATAGCCAATACCTGGAGCTGAGCCTGATATGTGATAGATGTCTAATACATACTAGTTGAAGCAAGGAAGGAAAGCTGCTGAACCGGAGAATCACCTGGGGCAAGAGGTAGGGAATCTTCAGGGAAGGAAAGAAAGGGATGGGAAAGAAAGGGTCAATTATGTTATATATATATATTAATATATCAAGTGAACCCCACTATCGTGTATTAGTGTTATGCACTAATAAAAGCAATTAAAACATAAAAAAGAGAGAGGGACAGTGAAAGAGAGATAGAGAAAGAATCAATTTTATTTAGTTTTTCATGTGACCTTTGTTGCTCTGAGATTTTGTTGTGTATATGGTATTGGGGTTTGAACACGGGTCCTCACGCATGCCAGGCAAGTGCTGATACGACTGAGCCACCACTCCAGCCCCCTGTATTTATTACAAAACAGCAAAAAGCTTGACCATTTCTGTAGTAGATCCCTATTTATCATGATAAAAATGCTTCGAGTCCTTGTGATATGAAATTGCTGGGGGGAAACAGATCACATTCACCCTGTGGCTCAGTTAGCATGCAGTCGTCCAGCCTGAGCACCTACAGCTGCCTGCCTCAGATGAAGACACGCAGAAGTCGTTACAGAAAAGTGACCCTGTGATTCTCTCCAGTGCTGGAACTTCTCCCCCCGGCCTGTCCTCCCACAGGGAGCGAGAGAGGGAAATCAAACGGTAGACCGTCTCTGCAAAACTACCGAGAACAAAGGGGGAGACGTAAAAAACGGGCAGGCAACTTA
This sequence comes from Aplodontia rufa, assembly GCA_004027875.1. Classification (NCBI taxonomy): domain Eukaryota; kingdom Metazoa; phylum Chordata; class Mammalia; order Rodentia; family Aplodontiidae; genus Aplodontia; species Aplodontia rufa. Next base: position 32,636 of record PVKS010019846.1, on the reverse strand, counting down.
ACAGATGGACAGACAGACCGAGAAAGCCATGCCAAGGAGCAGAAGAGGCGGCAGCCGAGTTGGACAACATTATCCGGAAAGATTGCAAAACAGTGAGATTCCACCAGTGTGAAGTGTTGTAGGCCTCACCTGTGGAGGCAGGGCCCATGGAAACAGGTGCACCTGCGTATGCCATCTACTGTCTCGCCCTGGAACTCAGGAGACTGCTATCTGGCATTCACGCTGGCAAGAGCAGTGACCAGCCTTGGGATTAACCCGAGGTGGGACTTCCCGTTATGAGCATTGTTTCACCTGCACGCTGGTGAAAACCCTGACCCAGCGCATTCACGACCTACCTGGATGAGTGATGGCCTTCCCAGGGACAGAACAGAATTCAAGCCAGGGAGATGGCACTCGTGTCAAACACGCCTTTGCTAAGCACCCACACCAGGATTCCCTTGTTATTTTGCAATGTGGCTCATCAATATTTGTTTGTATAAACAAAGAATCTGCTTTCCCTTCAAGAATATGCTCCATTAGCTGCACTTAAAGTCTCCAGTGATGGGCTGTGGCAAAGGGGAACACTGTCACATTGCTGGTGGGACTGCAAACTGGTACAGCCACTCTGGAAAGCAGTGTGGAGAATCCTCAAAAAACTAGGGCTGGAACTGCCTCTTAACCCAGCTATCCCACTCCAGTGCATTTTCCCAAAAGAGCTAGAATAGGCATATTATGAGACACAGCTTCATCAGTGTTTATAGCAGCTCAATTTACTATAGCTAGACTATGGAACCAACCCAGATGCCCCTCACTCGACGAGAGGATTCAAAAACTCTGGTACATATATCCAATGGAATACTACTTGGCCATTAGAGAAAACGATATCATGGCATTTGAAGCCAAATGGATGGAGATGGAAAAAAAGTATGCTGAGTGAAATATCCAAAACTCAGAAACTCAAGGGCCAAATGTTTTCTCTCATTTGTGGAAGCTAGAAAACAACCAGATACAGCATGATAGATGGCTAAGGTAATAATAACCTCAACATGTACGAATTTTTACATGAGCAGGGGGAACCTTGCCAATGATGCTGAGGGATGAAGGGAGAGGGGCAAGGAGAGGGGAGGGGATAGGAAGAACATCAAGGAGACTGGAGGGAGGGAGTATGGGGGATCAACTCAGAGGGGAACCTTCGACTTCCATGAGAAATCCAATTAACACGGGGGTTTAATAGGGGGAAACATGGAACCATGGGGAGCCTAAAGGGGGAAGCCACGCAATGGCATCAGCCTTGGCTTGCTTTGTCAATTTGTTCTTGATTGTATGACAATGATTCCCTCCTAAATGTAAGACTACCTTTAATGAATAATAAATAAAGTCTCCAGTGATGAACAAGTCTACTGCCCTAACACCTCCCATGCAGCCACCCAAGAGAGGAGCTGGCACGCAGTCTGCTCTTGGGGACAGTGGGGTGCAGATGAGTGGGTGCTCTACTGTACCTGCTGTGTTTACCTAGCTGACGGGTGGTCTCGAGCTCCCTCCAGAAGGTTACTGGAGGTCTAGGTAAGGAGCAGCAGCAGCTGCCACTGCAGGACTGGTTAGACCAAGGATTGGCAAATTCTGCACAGTGGCCAAATGAGCCTTGGTTTTTCGTGCCCCTCCAGCTAAGAATTATTTTTACATTTTTAAAGGTCTATAAAAGAGAGTGATAAAGAAACAGAGACACAGGGAAGAATAAGGGAGGGAGGAAAATAAGGTGTAAAGATCCCAACGTTTATGTTATCTGGTGCTTACTAGAAGCAGCTCCTCTCCCTCCACGACCACCCCTGAGTTGGCCAATGTGCTGAGGAGTCCTGAGCCTGAGTACTCTGTTGCCTGCCCCAGGTGAGGGCTTCCTGGGTCACTGGAGGAGAAAAGTTTAGAAGCATGAGGTAATCATAATTAACCTTCATCAACACTGATGAATCTTGGTATTTTGTGCCCGTTACATATTAAAGCTTCATAATGTGTCAACTATCTGAATCTCACCCTTCTAGGGGAATCCTCTATTTTCCACCTTTTAAGAGACGGGAACAGAGAGGTTAAACGACCTCTCCAAAGACACAGAAAATGGTGGGAACCAGGATTTGCAGATCTCCAAATATAGAAGAGTCAGGATAAGATGATATGTGCTACAAAAACAACAGTTTATGAATTGTGTGCAGCTTTCAGTTGCAAGGTTCATTTCTTGCTCGTGGCTGTGCATTTACAGTGTGTTGGCTGTGTCTCTGTCCCAGGGGTCCTTGTCCCTGGGACCCAGGGTGGTGGAGCAGCCTGAGGCTAGAACATCATGGCCGTGCATCAGAGGTGAAGAGATTGGAGACTGCTTGTTGACTAAAGATTCTGCTGAATGTAGCCTCCGCCCTTCTGATCAGGTTTCTCCAGATGGCAGGTGGGACTGCCTAGTGGGACACCTGTGGGGCAGGAAGGAAGCATCGCCCTCCCTGGCGAGGGACAGTAAACACCAGAGTCCTGCTGACACCGGCCTGCAGCCAGCACCCCGACATATTAGGACCCTTTCTAGGAGTCCTCTAGACTGGCTGCAGGCACCAGGTTCTGCTCTACCATTCTTCCTGAATTGTTTCTGAAGACAACGTCATTCAGGATGGCACTTCACTGATGGATCCCTCCCACCTGTCTGTCTGTCCATCACACACGCACAGGCTGGAGTCTGAGAGGGGTGTTTCAGTCTTGAGTCCAGAGGTTGGAAACAGGCAGAATTCTTAAGTTGTAGTAAGAAGCTGTAGTTCTTCTCTCTGGGATACCTCGTTCTTCGCTCTTAAGGTTTCAACTGATTGGATGTGGCCCGCTGCCTTATGGAGGGTAATCTGGCTGTACTTAAAGTCAGCTGACTATAAATGTTAGTCACATGTAAAACACGACTGCGTGGTGATATCTAGTGTTGGATTGTTTTAGCTCTTTTGTTTCTTTCGTTGCTGTGACCAAAAAACTTGACAAGAATAATTGGAGGAGGAAAAGTTTATTTGGGGGCTCAGGGTTTCAGAGGTCTCAGTTCATAGAAGGCCGGTTCTGTTCCTCGGAGCTCAAGGTGAGGCAGGGCATCATGGTGGAAGAATGGTGGACAAAAATGGCTCATGGCTTCATATCAGGAATCAGAGAGAGAGAGAGAGAGAGAGAGACAGCACTCTCCTTGTTAGGGGATTAATGCACTGAAGGAGTTAAGGTTCCCATAACCCAATCCTTTCATCTCTAAACCTTCTTGCACGAGCTTTTGGGGGACACCTCATATCTAACCCATAGCATGGATCCAACCACTGGGCATCATTGTCTAGTCAAGTCCACACATAAAACTATCAGTCACGTGGAAGGACCTTGCTTAAGTCCAAAACTAGTTCCACTGACCTCCTGCCACTCTGCTGGTCCTCAGCTGTTGATACCAGTTCAGCAGACAGCGGTGGTGAAAACCTCCCACATGTGTTAATGATCCCGGCACACTTTGGTATTATTGCTATTATTTTATTTTTTTGGCCGTATAAAGTCCAAAATAAATGTTATCAATTGGCGAGTGGCTCTCCTCCAAGAGGTGATTCGGAGATCCAGACATCTTCTCTCTGTGGCCCCCCCAACCTTTGACATGTAACTTCCAACCCTCTTGTGTTCGTCTTCCATGGGAGGAAGAAAAGCAAGGGAATTCACTTGTGTGAGTTATGTCAGGGACCAGGACAGGCTTGCAGGAAATCACTTCTGCAAATGGCCGCAGGCTAAAAGGCTGGATCAGGTCCGAGTGCACAGGAATTGCCAGGACACAGGGTCACTTCGTACAGGCTCCAGATCAAGCTGGCCTTCCGCTTATCACTACCCACCGCACTCTCCAGCACTCCTAAATGTTAAATTGGGGGAAGAATTTAGAGCACGCTATGAAATCTTCCCGAATCTCAGTTTCCTTCTTTGCACATTGAGAACAATCCTGCTGCTTCTAGTGCAAGTAGCAGTCAGTGGCGGTGACAGTACCGGGCCGCCTGGAGGAGGTTCAGCATGGAACAGAGCCGAGCCTCTCGAACGGCTAGCAATCTCACACTTCTAGAATTTCACTCGTTCTAGAAAACTCAGGAAGGAGTTAAATTTCTCAGGATTAAAAAAAACAAATAAAACCCTACACTCTTTTAAAAGAGTCTGCTTCCATAGTGCCTCTGAACATGTTCATGGCTAAAGCCTCCCAAACTGAGCCATCTACCTAAGAAGCCAGCTCATCTTTGTTAAAGCAGGTTTCATCTCCCACTGACCCTGTCAACAGCTCTGCAAAGCTAATTTGCTAGTTCAGTGGCTCATCATCACTTCCTCTTACGCGAAACTGACAAAGGTCAACAGTGTAAAAAAAAATTTTTTTTTTTAAATTTGGGTCTTAATCCAAGGACTTACTATATTTCCCTGCTTCTCTGATTGAATTAACATGAAAATTGCCTAATTGCTTATTATACATGGATGAGAGAGGCTGTCCTTGCTGGTCCGTACCGTCTGACTCCCTTTGAATGACGCTCAGGGCACCGTTTAAGTTAATTTGATGAGTGTGCCCCCGTGATCGGTCTTGTGCTCGAGGAACTCGGAACCCAGCTGTCTCATGCCACCTTTGTATTTTTGAAGGAGTCATGTGGCATCTGAGTGCTTTCAGTAGAGCTGACCTGGCTTTGGCTTCATCTCAACAACGGTACGATTTCGGCCAAACCACCTACCTTACCTGAGCCTCAGTTTATTCCTCTGCAAGATGGACCTGTTAAATCCATCTCCTGTGGTGCCTTTTGTGCAAAGTGGATCTGTTTAGAGCAAAGTCTTTGGCTTGCTGGAAGGGCCCATTGACTTCTCTGCATTCTTCTGTCTTCACATTTCAATCCACTGTTTTTTATGAAGTGCTTTTCAAAGCATTTTGTATGCAGGCAGAAGACACCAACACAAGGTGAATGAAATAAAATGGGGACATTTTGCTGAAACAGACTCATGCCTGCAAGAACTTCAGTTAGGGAACACAGGCAGTCCTTGCACAGGCAAGCATCCGCAAGGCCTAGGGAATGGGCAGTTTTGTCAAACGTGTGCCCCTCTTTGTTCACTCCAATGCATCAGGTGACAAGTGCAGACCTGCTTTGCTGTTGATACTGTCTACCTGGTGGAAGATAGCCAAATGGCAGCCTTGAAGTGCAGCCAACTCCTGCCACACACTTGCTTTGGCCAGGAGCTAATCAAGACAGAAGTGTCACTGATGAGTCTCAACTCCAGCTTCCTTAGTTCAGATCTCATCGTCTGCTTGCACCTCGTCCAGGGCCGCTGCATGGATTCTGAGGTCCCTTCCTGTGGGCAGGGGCTGCTGTGAGTTTAACAGACACCACGAAGCATTTCTAAGACAGTGGGAATTTAAGGAGGATTTTGTTTTCATTCTGAAGAAAATACATGGGGTAAGTAATGAGATTTCACCTCCATCTTCTTCGTATATGCTTACAGGGACACGAGGAGATCATCCTGGTTTCTGTTGCAGGTCATTATGGAATAGACAATCTAGGATGGAAGGAAATGGATTGTGTGGGCAAACCTGCTGCAAGCCTCATCTAGAAGCCACTGGAAGCCTCTGGAAGCTCAAATAGCAATGTCGGTGCAGTGAAGTTCCCTGTGCATCAAGTTCGTGGTTGTGGGGTGTGAGAGCTACACTTGCTGAGTCCTTGGTGCTGTGTCTCCAATGAGGAGGATGACAAGGGGCCTGGGGACTGATGTGCTGGGCAGCTCTTGTGCTCAGGGCTCCAGACGCCCAGGGAGGAGTCAAGGAGTCAAGGGAGCTATGAATCCTGCCCCAGGTGAGTGTCCCATGTCTCAGCGGGACCCACACCAATGTGCCTCTCTTAGTTAAATAACCTGATTGAGGACTTCCTCTTCTCCTATAAGTAAAATCTCAGTTCCATTTATGAGAAACATGTTGCTGCAGACACAATGATTTTCAAATAAATATTTTATTCCTGCATATTTTAGGGCAGAGTTATTATTAGAGAAATGAAAAGAAAATGCCTTGTTAAAGAACATTTCACAGATCTTCCTTGGTGCAAATTATAGATAGATTTTAAAACTATGGATAGATTTAAAAACAAACTGTAATCGAGTCTGAGACCATGAATGAGCACTAATATTTTAGAGCATGCAACTTTAATTACCTTTAATTAGAAAACCGCTAACCACACGTTTCCTATGAGAAAGGCATTGTGTGTGTTTACACATGTGTATGTGTGTGCGCACATTTCTTCTAATTTAATAATCGTAATTCCATTAGGTAGGTGACAGTGTCCCCATTACTCAGCTTTAAAGATATTGAGGTAACAACCTTCAGGTAATTTGTCTGAGATCATACAGCTTGCAAAAGGAAATCTTAGGTATGAATGTAACCTACCAGGATGTGAAAGAGGCCATTTGAGAAGGTGTTTCAGAGATATGCTCCCTAAAATAAAGGTAAAGTTGACTTTGATCTCTCAAGAATGTTAAGATCATTTATCAACAACAAAATATGTATCTCTAGTCTCTTCTCAAAGATTCTAATTACAGGGGCTGGAGGGGTGGCTCAGTGGTTACGGTGCTTGCCCAGCATGCACAAGTACATGGGTTCAAAGCCCAGCACCCACGTACACAACTAAGTGTCAGAGCAATGAAAGCCATGCAAAAAACTCAATAAAAATTACTTCTCTCTGTTTCTCCCTCTCTCTCACTGTCCTTGTCTCTTAAAAAAAAAGATTCTAATTATAGGAGTCAATTTTCCCAATTTTAATCTAATCCAACTTCAGCTTATGGCCAGGAAAGTAACAGAGAATGAGTGGACACCCACCCCCCCAAAAAAGGAAACAAAAAATTAAACATTAGCAGGAACAACAGCTTTTAAGAATGGGCCATGACACATGAAGGACAGGGATCTCTGAGAGATACGGAATAATTAAGTATAGCCCCAGATCATCATTGCTAACAGAGTTCTGGGATTCCTTGAGCTGAGAGAATATTGCTGAGAGGCCAAGGTAGCTCCATGTCACATAGTAGTAGAGAGGTAGACAGAGAGATAATTCAGTGACCTGCAGCGAGTTCCTTTGAATTCTTCAACCGAGTACCGATAAGCACTTATATGTGAGGACTCAACCTAAGAATGAGGAAGAATCACCTAAAATAACCAGAGGGAAAACTCCCACAGCTCACCCGGGTCTCAGAAGCGCCGTTTTCCCACTAACCACACAGGGAAATCTAACTGATGGGACAGCTTGTCCCATGTTTAGAAGTGATTTACCTTACTTAGCAGGAGGGCAAAAATAAACGCAGTCTGAATGTTGCTCTGGTCAGGTTTAATAAATCCTAAAAGCAAGATCCAAAAGAATCTTACTATTGCCAAGTAACTTAACTACAACCCAGAATAACACTTAATAATATTTATGGGACTATAAAATATTCAAAACTCAACAAAGTCAAATTCACTGTCTTTACCATCTAATAAAAAGTTACCAGCCATTCCAAGGAGAAGGAAAATATGAGTCATAATGAGAAGAAAAACCAGTCAATTGAACCTGGCTCAGAAATGACATAGCTCATAGAATTAGTAGACAAGACTGCTGAAACAGTCATCATAGCTATTTTTCACATATTTCACATATAAAGTGAGGTTGTGGAATGAGTATGTTGAGACACAGGGCGTAGTTAAATAGACCCAGATCAAACTTCTAGAGATAGGAGCTCTAATGTCTGGGATGAAAAACTGTATTGCATGGAATCGATACAGATTAGATATTGGAGAAGAAAGGATTAATGAAATTGAAGATCTAATAAGAAGAGCTATTGAAAATGTCACAGGGTTAACAGTCCGAGGGGGAAAAATTAACAAAGCATTAGTGAGCTGTGCCACAATATCAAATGGTCTAAAACACATGTAATTGGAGTCACTGGAAAAAGAACAGAGAAATATTAGAGAAACTAAAGACTGAATTTCAAAAAAAATTAATGAGAAAACAATAATCTGTATATTGAAGAATCTCCATGAACCCCAATTGCAAGGGAGGAAAGTTAACAATTAGAAGATACTGTGAACTGAATGACAGATGAAATATGTGGGTTGCAGCTAAAGCAGTACTTTGAGGGAAATTCATGGTGCAAAAGTGTCTGTATTAGAAAAGAAGAAAGGATTCAAATTAGGTGTCTCCATTTTAAGAAACTGAGAAAATAAAGTTACACGCAGTTTAAATAAACCACATACAATAAATGAACAACATTGTGGTCTAATCAGTGTACATAGCCCCTGTTTCTTTACCCACAGCTGGACACAGCACAGACCAGGGAGACGGACAGCCAAGTTCTGACACTAGCTCACTGGTGTCTCTGGATTTCTAATTCTACCTTCATACAATGGTTCAATGGAGCTGGACTTTGAAAGCTGGGCAGGGGTTCCCAAAATGAACAGAATGGCAGGGTTGCCACTCAGACAAAGGGAGGTGTATGCAATGATCCCAAGGCATCCAAGACCAGGGCACCTAAGGAAAAGCCGTGCACCATTATAATGTCTGCTCCTTAGCAGACAGCAGGTAGGGTTAGTGGAGCCCTGACCACGGAGGGCTTCACTGGCCATCCTGAAGACAAGGGGGAGCAGCCTGTGGGTCTGAATCCAGAGACACACATCAGCAGAGCCCCAAGCTTTCCAAGGACCATCCCTTTGGTCTTTGGATAATTTTAATCAGATGCTTCAATTTGTCCTCTGGCCACATGGTTCAAAGGTAAATGAGAGGTTAGAGAATGTTGTTCTGCAAAACTCAACAAGGAAAACACCAGTCGATTTGTGTGCTTGTCTTAGAAGCTCATCCATGCTGAGTCATTATGTCAGCAAATTGATTGAATGAATTATCTGTCTTCATTTACAAAGTCAGTTCAGAGAGTCCCTAAATAAGACAACGCTCTCAGATGTGAACTCTCTGTTGAAAAACTCTTAAAGTGCTTTCTGAACATTTCTGATTTTTCTTCTCTTGGAGTCTGAGTCATTGGATTCTGAAATGCAGATTGTTTGTTATTACAGTGGAGAAACCCACATGTGCACCTTGTGGGAAACACCAGAGGTCTAGATGCAGGTGCCCAAAGCCAAGAGCTCAGGGAGCTGTCCCTGTAGCCAAGGCTCAGTTATGTGCCTCTATTTACCCACTTCCGTTCCTTTCTGAAGAAAGTGACAAATGCCCATCTTGGTCACAGGAGCACGGAATTAATCAAAGGCTTCAGAGAAAGGGCAACAAAAGAAGAGACAGACAAGAATCAGAGGCCCGGGCCACGTGGGAATGGCGGAAATGGCTGGAAGAAGACTCCTCCGCGATGGAGCTCATGCGGGCCACACCACCAAGCCCAGTGGGTCCAGAAAGGTCTTGGGACTCCATCCTGTCCCGGACACTGACGGCAGCACTGCTGAACCCATGGTGAACCTTGACAATGCAGAGCAGAACCTGTCAAACATCAGAGAGCTCATCGGGATACACGATTTGAACACACTCATGACCAGGGTTTCTGAAGTACCCGCCATCCTGCCACCATCTCAAAGGCAGAGGAGGCTTCTGCCCTAAGCCTTCACCCACAGTCTCCTTATGAGTTAGCAATCTCCACTGGCTGCACATGACAGAAATGTAAATATAAGGTTTAATTAAGTTAGAGGTTTATTGCTCTTCCTTCAGCAAGAGGTAAGCTATCTAGGGATGGGATGGTAGCTCCAGTATCCCCAGGGACCCAGATGCCCTTATTATGTTTTGAATTGGCTCCTATTCCCTTGCTAACTCAAAGCCCAAGATGGCTGTTGATGTACCGACCATTATGGCAGTATTTCAAGGAGGAAGACAAGGCAAAGGGTATATTTGTGTGATTTCAAGAAGTTTTACTGTAATATTTTTCAATTACATTTCTCTTGTGGAAACTTATTTACATGACCACAGTTGGGGTTGGATGGCAGTTGACAGGGAAATAGTCTTTTATTTCAGCTTTTTACCAATCTAGAATAAATTTGGAATTACCTTAAGAGAGGGAGAATGGTTCTTTGATAGGCAATGAGTAATTGACTTTTGACTTGTAATTAATGAGTATAAGTCATTGTTAGTAGATATATCCTGCTTTTCTGGAAATAAAACATTCCTTTAAAAATAATTCAAGAGCCGGGCATAGTGTTATGCTCCTGTAATCCCAGCAACTGGGGAGGCTGAGGCAGGAAGATTGCAAGTTTAAAGTCATGCTCAGTGATTCAGCAAGGCCCTAAGTAACTTAGTGAGACCCTGTCTGAAAATAAAAAGTAAATTATCCTGGGGATGTGGCTCAATGGTTAAGCCCCACTAGGTTCGATTCCCAGTACTGAAAAGAACAGAATTCAAGAGAGAAGAAAGAAAATAGTCACTATCAGAAATCATCAGCATTAAAATGTAATGTCTTTCTTGACAGTTTTTTAGTGTAGTTCACATTTTTATTATATGGTATGTACAATACTATATAATCAAGTTTAAAAAGAAGAGTTTTTCTGATCACAATATTAATATTGGTTTACTGAAAATAGAAAACTGCAGAATAATATAATGAATAAAATGAAATTCAGTTATTAATCAATACCCAGACAGGTCGATCCCAGTGTACGGCCACAGTGTATTAAAGCTGACTGATCTTTCAAATTTTTACATTCCTCATGTCATATTGTATGTAAGATGATTTTAAATGATGATCGGTAAGGCAAGATTCATAGGTCTTATCTGAAACATGATAAGATATGAAGAAATGTAACAACAGATATCATATTTCAGAGATGCTAAGACATAGTTTCCCATTTTAATGTCTCTGACATTGGGAGGCATTGTGTCATGAATGGCACGCCATAGCTTAATTGGCATGTTTCTTTACTTAGTTGTATGTAAAACAATGCTTCTTCTTATGATTGATAATCAATTAGATATGATGAAAGCAGTAATATCTGTCACTAAGTAGTTTATTAGTCATTCAAATTAACTGAAGTCATTCAGTGTAAAATTTAAAGAAGTAGAAAGTTCAAGTCTTTGGCAAGAAAATGTGACCATTTTTTGCTCTTTCTGTCTTGGATCAGGAGAGAGAAGCAGGGAGGAGAACAGGGTATGTTGGTGGCACTGCAGTTTGGGGTGGGATGTAACACCTCTGAGACTCACAGAGCTCAGGGCTCACCCTCGTGGGAGCCTCCCCCATCTTTCCCTTCACTTCCCGTGTTGACTTGAGTCTCTGATCTCCACTATTCACGTTTCCTCCCGGTAAGAATATGCTTTCCTGGTGCTAGGACTTGGGTATGGTCCCTAGAATGGATGAGTTAATTCTCAAAGTTGTATGTTCATGGCATCTGGAGGTGAGGCCCCTGGAAGGAGATCAGGATTCTGTGAGCTCGTGAGGGTGGGGACCCCGTGATGGCATCAATAGCTTTAAAAGAAGAAAAAGAGAGCCTTGATCTTGAGCTAGCTCTGCCTCCCCGTGCCTTGCCCTCCACCAGATCATGATGAGCAAGGGCAGCAGGGCTCTCACTAGATATGAAGAGGTGAGTACTGCTCACCTGAGCGTCCCTGGCTCCTGATCAGTGAGCCAAGTAAATCTCTATTCTCTATAAACTGCTTGATCTCAGGGATTTTGTTATAGCAACAGAAAGTACAAACACATGGCCATTGTCAATGACTTACAAGCCTAACTGTGAGCTATGTGTCCCTCCTCATTTATTAATAGCTGCACTTTGCTGGCCAATGGTTTTCTTCAGCTCTCTTTCTTTTCTCTCTGTTGAGAGGACACCATGACCAACACAGGAAGAGATTCTTAAGCTTAAATGCAAGATGAGCCAAAATGCGGTACCTACGGGCAAAAGTTCAGATGGACAAAATCAGACCTTTGTTGCTACAGTATGCTGTTGAAGGCTGGTGATCATTTGTTACTGCAACAAAGCTGACTAATACAAAAGGTTGTTAAACTCTGCAAGAAGGATGAGGATTGAGAGGTGGGTCTCAGGAAAGCAATTTCCTGACTTTGGAGAAAACTTTACCCTTAGGTACTGTATCAAATTGGAAACCTAGAACCCAACCAGATGACTTAAGTTAGGTTCTGTCTATCCTAATAAAGGAAAAGCCCACAAGTATTTCAGCTTTATAATAAAGTCTAATCATCTATGCATTGAAGCCCTCTTGCTTTTCAATAGCCATAATGTTCCCATTCAAAACCTTTAAATCGGATGCGTCTATTGGGAAACTTGAGTTCTTATCCGTCGTAGTCTTCCAAGAAGAAAGGAAGGGCCACCCCATCTTGAATATTTAGTTAAATGGTGGTGTTTCTCTTGCCTTCCCACAGGAAATGAAATATTTCCAATCACACAGGTAATGTCTCTGTGTTTCCCTTGCTAAATAAATCTTTAGATAACAATCAATGCATTTTATGTTGGAAAACAAAAATTTGAGTTAACATGATTAACGTTTATGTAGATAGACACTGATTTTTATTTTCATCTTTTTGATGATTTTCTCAGGACATCTTAAGTCTTTAATGTCTTATCCTATTATACATGTGTTTTTTACATATGTGTGTGTGACTATATGCATGTGTGTGTGCATTACATATACATACACACATATGTATGCACGGACATATACGTGCATGTAGTACCATAATCTCTGTGTGTCAGATCGTGGAAGGTTTCTGATTTAATTAAGAATGGGGGATGGGTAGAGACACACATATGTTGGAATAATGTGATGATTATGTTACCTTCTCTGAAGCTCTTCCAAGGCCACTTGCCAGCGCTGTTTTATGAGGTGTCATTCTGGGCGAGGACCCAGGCCAGCAGGCTTTCTCTCCCCTGCAGTAAAAATATCTTCCATTTCCTGGAAATTTGCTACCCAAACCCAGGAGCGATCCTTGAGGGCTCAGTCCAGTTGAGTTCAGGAAGGTAAAGAGCAATTCTCCCTTACAAGTCAATTAGCATTTCTGGCATGGGTCTAGATATACAAGTCACATTTATTCTCCACTTGGACTTTCAGAACCCAGGGGTGGCCCTGCTGGTGTCAACGGGCTTTAGCTAGAGTCCTAACAATATTTGTGTATGAATATGGGGCTTAAGAGCTACTTATTAGTACCAGTTGGTGGCTAAATAAATAAATAAATAAAACAACTGTAAATTAAGGATCTGATATGAAAATGCATGAAGTTTGCATTCTCTCAAGCAAGCACAATTTTATTACTAATTTTATGCATTATTTACAGTGATAGCTAAACATATTGATCTTAGCAAAGCAGCAAGTGTTGTTACATCAACAACTAGATTTGAGTAAGAAAAAGGTAATAATTATCAATTAGCAGGAATTACTGCTAATAAGGTTGGGGGAGGTGCAGAAAATTTCTGATGAGGAAGAACTGACACTTTCATAGTGTTCTGTAAATTGCCAGGATTTTAAAAATACATCTGCCTTGTATGATATTTTAAAAGAAAAAAAAAGTGTCAGGCACATAATTACTAGATGCATCCAAGATACAAACCTTTTTGTTGTTCTTTTAATCATTTGGAAGAAGAGGAGTCATTGCCTAGAAGATTTTTGCCCTTTTCTCTGGATAACAAGTAAAATTAACTAACAGCTCAATTATTCTGTTAATGAGGCAGCTCCCTCCTCACTTGCATAGATTCAATTTATTTTTCTTTCCAGTGTCCTTTCAGCTACCATCAATCAACTACCTTTCCAGAGGGGGGGAAATTATGCACTAAAAAGGGGAGAATGCACAGTAAGGACAAGATTGAGGCAGATCATCCATTGTATTATGAAAGTGGAAATGAACTTGAAACAATCCCTCTTGCAAAGGAGGAAACTGAGGCTCTGGAAGCCTTCCTGGCCAGTGTGGGACAAAGCGGGCCTGAGTCCCACAGTAAGGCTCCTGCTACCTCCCAACTTGGAAGGCGTCTGGGGAAGCCTTCCCTCCTGGGCCTGTTTCCGCCCACGTCTGGCTGCTGGGCTTCCCACTTGGTGAATCATCAGAACTCAGCGCTGCACAGGTGAGTGATAGAAGAGAAGCGGACTTGGGCCAGGGAGAAGCAGTCCCATCCCACACACTTATAAGGCTCCTCCCAGATTTTGGAAGCATTGGTGATTTGTCAGCATTGCCCCGGGGTCTTTGTGCAGCTGGGAAAGTCAGGGTCCACCCTGGGCTCAGCTCCAGGATGTGATGTTGTATATCCATCCCTTGTGCCTCAGCTAGAAAGAGCCCAAGTCAAATTCCTCTACAGCGCACGCTTCTCCAGGCTTGATGTCACTAAGTAAGAAGTCCACGAAATAATACCCAGTGCATGTTCACTTCAAATTCAAATGCTTTCCCCATCTCTATACCTTATCATTGTTAGCAGCACCACCATCACCCTGCAAGTTACCAAGAAACGCCAGCCCCTTTGCTGGCAAAGCTCGTCACCCTGATGGACAGCCGTCCCTCTGGGTTCTGGCCCCTCAGTGTTCTGCGGCTTTGACATCTGCTCCCCACTCTGCTCTCTTGTGGACCTCTGCACAGATCTCTTTACACCACCTGAGTTCCTCCCTAGCCTCCTCCCCAGCTTCTGTCCCTCCAGTCTGTCCTGGGCCCTGTTGCCAGAATGATCTATTCCTTACAGCAAATTGTGCTTGCTTGATTTCTTTTGAACCACTTGAGTTAATAATATATAATGCTCTTGTTGCAAAATGTCTAAAGATAATTAATGCAGAACCAATCACGACAATCTCCCTTCACCCCGAAGCAAATGCGGTACCCTCAGACACAACCCTGTCTGTCCCTTCCTTCCAGGCTCTTCTATTCACTGAAAGCTCTTTCTGTGGGTATTTTGGCTTATTTGTTTACAGGAACGGGAACATTCATCGATTTTGGTGTTTGATTCTTTTCACCAAGCCATGGCTTAATACCAAATCACATAGCTGCTGAAGCTTATTTCCAATGACTTTTTGGGAGTCTGGAGTCGGGGAATTTAGATTGTGTCAGTTTTTGTGTTGAGTCAAGGACTCTGGGGTTGCTTTGTGCAGTTGTTGCTGAATAAAAGTGTCAGGGACACGGCGGCTGCTGCCCACCCTCCCAATCTTGCGTGTCCCAACGGTGTCTTGAAAGGTAACAGTCAAATGGCTCACCAGAAGCTCAGTACTGGTTGATGAACTGCTCTGAGCAGCTGCTCACCAAAGTGCGGCTCTCGTCTCTTCAGGGCAGGATGATAATCAATTTCTTAAAGGAAAGCATTACGATGATTATCGTGATTGAAGCACTCCGTCTTCCGGCTTCGATTTGCATTTCTCTGACTGCTAGAAGCTGCTTTCTTTTCTCCTCTTGTGAATTGATATTTCATCCTTCTATGAATCGGCTAATTTGCCTAGTGAGTTGTTTTTTAAAAATAATATTAATAGCTCTTGTGTAAAAATGGCAAATATGGCCTCTCAATCTGTTGTCTTTTAACTTCCTGCGTGGCTTCTTCTGGCAGATAAAAGTTTGTGCTTTATATGTTTAAATATGCCAGTCTTTTCATTCCAGCCTCGGCTTCAGGAGTATTGTTCAGAAGGCAGGATCAACTCCAAAGTCTTATCCGTCAATCAATACATATCATTTCAATAGATAAATATATATGGACAATAGATAAAAATGACCAGAGAACAGAATTTTTTGTAATTAAACTTTTTAAAATGAAAATTTAATATCTCCCTGTTAAGTTGAAAATACTCTATTGTCTTCTTTCTCTACAGAATGAGGTTTACAGGTCAGTGCCCTGGAAGGCCTCATCCCACCTGTTCCCTGCTGCTCTGCTGGCCGTCTAGGGCAAGAGCCTCAGGAGCAGGCTGTCTGCCTCTGGGCCTATGCACAGCTGCCTTTGCTGGTGAAGATGGGAGGCCTCTTGCCCTCTTGGGGCTCCTTTCCGGTAACTGACCCTGAGAAACACCCAGGTTCTCCCTCGAAAGTCAAGAGAAGAGTGAGAAGGGGAAGGAGAAAGAACACAATCCGTGTGTTTACCCTTGCCAGGAGAGCTTGCTAAATCCCTTCTTGGCCCTGGCGGGAAGACAGTGGCTGGGCTTGTCTGAATTCGTCACTCACACCCTTGGGGTTCTTCGTTTCCCTGGAGCATGATTTGTGATATTCTCTGATTTAGTATGGAAAACCTACCCAGAGGCCCCTTCCTAGACCATCTGAAGACCAAGCCACAGGAAACAGAAAGAAGGTGACTCCTGGCTGTCGCCCCACCCTGGCTAAGTCCTCCTGCAGTCTACATAACTGCTGACATAAGCAGCACAATTCATTGGTCCCGTGTGCTTCCTTCCCGACCCTTGTCATTGCTGTCTGCTTACCTGCTAACACCTCTTGCCTGTGTGGGTCCATGGCAAGACCTTAGCATGGGTCAGTTTCACCACCCCAGTCAGAAGCTCGGGGTGCTCTGGCTGCAGGTGAGATCACAATGACCATGAGTCCACTCGAGGTTGGCCGCTCTCATATGGGCCATCCACAGATCAGGCCGTCAGCTCTGAGTAAGGGCGCGTGCCCACCTGAACTTGAAGCCTCACTGCATCTGTCCGTAACACTAAGCTTACCCTAACTTCTCCTATTTTTTTTTTAAAAGAGAGAGGGACAATGAGAGAGAGAGAATCAATTTTATTTAGTTTTGCATGTGGCTTTCAGTGCTCCAAGACTTCGTTGTGTACGTGGTGCTGGGGTTTGAACCTGCATATTTGCACATCCCAGGCAAGCACTGTAACTGCTGAGCCCCACTCCAGCCCCTTAACTCTCATCCTTATTCCTGAATGAAACATTAGCTGGTCCGGCCATAAGCAAAGGCTGATCTCACCCTGCCCACTGTAGCCTTCAACTCAACTTCACTTTTTCTACCTTCAACTGTAAATCTTACCTTGTCCTCCATCTATCTTCCTCCCTATGGAGTTAAAGACAGATGACTGGATGAATGACCAATGGCCGCATGGATGGGTGGTTGGGTGAGCGGCTGCCCGCATGGGCAGATGGACATTGGGGTACAAGGCAGCGTGTGGGGGCTGCAGGAGTGAATGACGACTGTAATAATCATGGTGACAATCAAATAAGCTTAGTGCGTACAGGAAGATCTACAATAAAGACAGTCATCTGAGAGGCCTGCACCAGGGCTGTGGCAGAGAACATGAGTTATTGGGAGTCAGTGACTTGCAGTGAGCAGAGGGACCTGTTGACAACAGCGAACACCCCAGCCAGTAGGTACCAGGGCAAATGCCCTGAGAGCCGCAGACCAGAGCCAGTAGGTGCCAGGGGCCAATGCTCTGAGATCCACAGACTGTCCCCAGTAGGGGCCAGGGGCTGTGCCCTGAGATTCTCAGACCACAGCCAGTAGGGGACAGGCCCTGAGATCAGCACAATCGAAATGTGACCTTCAGCACTTGCTGCATGATTCACCCTATCTAGGACATTGAGAGGCTGTGAATGTGATGGTGACACACAGCTGGCTTCAGGGTGGCAACGGGAGCTGTTAGTCCAAATGGAACTCTACAATGATGCCGTTTTATTTTACAACATATTAAGGCAAGGGCTTCCAGTTTTCTCAGCGTGTCAGAATTATCTGGAAGAATTAAAAAAAAGTACAGTACAGAATTTACAAGTTCTGATTCAAATGGTCTGAAGTGGACCCAGGCATGCCAGGTGATTTCAGTGTAAATCCAAAGCTGAAAATGATTCATGGATGTTTTAATTCATAAAATGCCACTTGAAAAATGTCTACTCATCTTCCCAAATGAGTGTCAACAATTTGGTGACAGTTTTTCTTTCTTTCTTTCTTTTTTTTTTTTTTTTGTTTACAGAACCAGCCAGTCACCCTTCTCCCAAATTGTTCCTACCATTACTGAGCCACAAAGTGTGGCATGAGGTATGGTGGTGTCTGAGGTTTCTGTCCCAAACCTCACTGCCTAGGGTCACACATCAGCTGGCTGCAGAGGAGAGGCCCTGTGGATGCGGAGAACATAAGGAACCCAGGCACAGGCAGTGAGGAGTGTCCATGGAGGCCAGTAGTCACCTTTCCTGGGAGGCTCGCAGCACCTCTTTCCTTGTAGCAGCTGCCTGTTCCTGACCCTTTCTGCAACACCCTCTAGGTTCATGGCCCTCAGGACTGCTAACAAACAAAAGAACAACCCGGCAAGCAGTGGCTCCATTTCTCAGGTCACTGTGGCATGGTCTGCGTCCCCGTAGAGAGACTTTGGCCAATAGACCGTGGTCCACATGACCATTCCTGATCCAATGGGCTGAGGCTGGGGAGATGAAATTGTGTACTGCCTAGACCTCCTCTTCTCCAGGGTGGGTTAAGGCTTAGAGAGAAGGTGGCCCCCAAAACTCCCATGCTGACACAGGAATATTCAGAGGCGAAGTGATTGCATCATGGAAGCTGGAACATTGCCTGTTACACTCTACTTTGGATGGACTGAATGGTGGTAACTGGGCAAGGGGTCACTAGGGGTGTGGCCTGGAAGGATTGATCTGCCCTGTGGCTTCTTGGTGGCATGCTGGCCACCAGGAGCAGAGCAGCCTCCCTGCAGCCATGGTGTACTGCTTCACCTTGGGCTCACAGCTCACTATGGAGCTGGCTCACTATGGACTAACTCCAAAACAGGAGCCAAAAGTAACTTCTCAGCCTCCAAGTTGTTCTCTGCAGGCATTTTGGTCACAGTGATGCCAAGCTGACTAGCACAGGTGACAAAGGGAAGTCTCTACAGGAGGGTTTCTAGTCAGGGAGAGAGTGACCGGTGACATATCCCATGCATGGCTCTAGGGCAACCACCACCCAGCCACTGGCACTAACAGGTACTCAGCAAAATTCGCTTTTTGTCAAGCTGAGGATCAAACTCAGGGTCTTGTGTAAAACAGGCAAGTGTTCTACTACTGAGCCATGTCCACATCCCAGGAAAGATTTCTTGAATGAAGAACTAGAGCAAATAAGAGGAGGACTTGGCTAATGGTAGGGAATAATTTTCCCCCAAATCCAAAAGGCCACAGAGTTTTCTTAGAAAGGGATTGGGATTTTGAAAGACTGTCACACAGTTGCATGGGAAAGACTTCAAGGAATTTCCCCTTTGTAAATGTCACGTCTAGATGAGCAACAGTACCCCACTGAGGAAGTCCAGCTGTTCACACTGCAGTGTCCATGCTGAACCTGTGAAATTGATCTCATTTGGAACCAGCGTCCTCACAAATGCTAGATAAGAATCTGGAGTTGAGATGGTCCTGGATTCAGGTGGGGTCTAAATCTACTGGGGGGAGTCCTTCTAAGAGGAAGGCAGAGGGAGAATTGAGATGGACAGATCTAGGGAGAAAGCCACATGAAGACAGATACAGAGCTTGGAATGATGCTTCTTGGAGCTGAGAAGTGTCCAGAGGCACAAGAATCTGGATGAGACAAGGAAGAACAGCTCTTTCCTGGAGCCTGCAGAGGAGGTACAACCCTGCTGAGACCTTGATTTGATCATCTGGCTCCAAAGATGTTAGAGAATGACATCCTCTTGCTCTAAGTCACCTAGGCCATGTAGTCATGGCAACCACCCCAGGAGACTAGTAGGGGCACCTGAGAGAGCGCACAAGGCTTCCAGAGCACAGGAGATGTTTTCCATCTCACTGGGGTTTCAGTGCTGATGAGGGTTCATCCTGGACAAAGCCAGTACCAGGAGGGTCTGAGTGTGCAATTCAGGCAATGTTAATTTAGGAGAGCAAGAAGGGGACAGCTTGGTGATGTGCTCTCACCCTTAGGGTCCAGCAAAGGTCCCAAACATCTTTCAGACATGTTCCTTATGCTTCAAAACTGAGTGAATGTGGTGGCTCAGTGGTTACGGTGCTTGCCCCGCATGCGTGAGGGCACAAGTTCAAATCATGTACATAGCGAAGTCTTGGAGCAATGAAAGCCACATGAAAAACTAAAATAAAAAATGTTTCTCTCTTTCTTTCTCTCTCTCACTGTCCCTCTCTCTTTAAAAATAAAAAAAAAAACTGAGTAGATGCAAAGCAAAGATCTAGAGCGTATGGTGGAGGGGTGCTTTCAGGGTGCAGGCTGGGGTCTCCCAGCAGTCCAGGATCTAGCGTGTTGCTTTCAAGAACCACAGGTCTGTTAGTGAAGCTCCCAAGGTAGGCGGATTTTACCCGTAGTTCCACCTATTCTGTGTCTTTCTACACCATCAGCATCCAGACACTTAGCAGGAAATGCAAACGTAGGTAAGGAGACTAAGACCTCTCATAGGAATCACTTTTCTCCTTTAAAGTGTTCTGGTTGCCCCTCCTAGCAGTGGACAGATATTGTTCTCCCTTTTGTTACTTCTGAGTGGACACTTCCACTTCCTCCTTACCTAATCTTCAATCAAAAGAGTCTGCTGTCCCACTCCACCCACCCACCATCGCTTCAACTCCCTTATTTTATTTTTTATTTTTTTGTACATATGGACAATGATTCTCTCTCTCCAGACATTTCCTTTAGGGAAAAAGTAAAACAAAACCAGCTTTCCAAGTTACCATCATTATTGTCATTCTTTGACATGCTGACTGCACTGGGGTCATGCTGGCTGGGCCTCTGTAGGAGGACACGCTCCCCTTGATGTGACAGGGTTGTGTCACTCAGTGTGCTCCCACACTCTCCCCTTACTTCATTTGTCCTCCCTGCCCAGCTACTCTCCCTTAGGAATGTGTTACTCTTTGAGGATTGATACAGCACAGGCTTCGAGAAGAAAGCGGTCTTAGCTAACTGCCAGGCTCAATCACGAAGCATGGTTTCGATTGCCCATGTGCCTGCAGGCTGGTGGCCATTAGACTTTTTCCTCAAATAGCCCCAAACTTCACCTCAGGACATGTGACAGCCTCTCTTGCCCCATGAATTTGGGCAGACGGTTTGGACAGCCATCCAGCTGAGGGCATGGCTGTCCAGGTAAGAAGCCTCACAGTTCTCCTTCCTCAGCAACGGTGCCCAGAAATGTTCCAGATAGTGGCAATGCATCCATCTGGAATGGAGTGAGGACCCTTGCACCCTGAGGTCCCCAGAGATGCAGGGTAGACACACAGCAGAAGCTCTGCATGCCTCTTTCATGTCCCAGATGGGGCTACTTGTTACTGCAGCACGACTGAGCTGATCCAGACCCTTGACAGGGATCCACCAAAGGGGCAAAGAGAGAAGCTCCAGTCTGTTCTAGACTGGACTGCACCTCTTATGACCAGGAATCCACAGGTCAGCTGATTCCTGGGGCCTTGGCATCCTTAGGGCTAAAATAATGATAACATGCTCCCATCCCCTGCACACTAGGTAAGAGAGTGAATGTCAAATGACTTCAACTAATATGTCTGTTTCAAGTAGTAACATGGTTCAGCTGCTCTTGAATCTTAGTTACAGCTTTGTAAATATGCCTTTACCGATTATCATCTCTTTCCCACTTGTTCTCTTTTCTTTTACTTATTTAGTTCTTACATTTTTAAGGATATTTCATTGATGTTATTTCTTGAATTTCCTTTTTTTGGTATTATTTATTGGCTCCTAATTGGAAACTCCATGTTCAAGGGTTGGGCATTAGTCTGTGAGTGACAGGGAGCCTGTGGATAGAATCCTGAGTTCAGCAAAGTGCACAGACAGCACCAGCCCTGTGCCTGGACGGGATCACCCAGGGTGACAAGGATGTTGGCAGCAGCTGCCTCTGCAACTGGTGAGGCCCCAGCCATAGTGGGAAGCATCCCAGAGAGGAGATGGAGCAGACAGCCCAGGTCTGTCCTCTGAGAGCAATTGCTGGGTGGGCCCAGTGAAGGTCATGGGAGGAAAGGTTTGAGTCGTGACTGGGTGCCACACCTCTCTGTTCCTGCTGGGCACTGTTCCTTTCTCCACTTTCTTTGGAAATAAGTTGAAACAAGCTTCTAAGTGCACATGAGAAAACCTGGTAACCTGCCAGATCCTGGCAGGCCAGTTATGGCTAAGTGGCTAAGACGGGGTCCCATCCCCATGGTTGTGATGAAGTGGTTCCTCCATACTTTTGTGAATGGATTTGTTTTGATGATGAAGATGCAGAGGATCCTATGTCTGTTTGGGGACTTGTTTTAAGGGACAGAGGATGCTGCTGGCAGATGGAATCTGTTTTGCAGGAATCCCACAATCTCATTCCCAGCCCACATGCATCCTTCTGGAGTCAAGCAGATGTGTCCTTAGGCTGATGAATACTCTGGTAAAATGCACCCTTGGATAGGCAGGGAAATGAGAGGCAAAAGGAGGAAGAGGAGAACATCAGAGAAAAAAGAGAGCTCTGTAGTTGACAAATACCTGGTCTCCTATTCCACTTTGTATTTATATTCTCTCTGTAGATAACCACATCTATTGCACAGGTAGGGCAATTAAGGAAATTTCCAAGAAGCATCTTGGAAGAGTGAAGGTCTGCACCGTTAGAAACCTACACTGCTTTTTGAAGCTTTTATCTCCACCAGTTGCTCGATGAACATGGACGTGAAACACCTCAACACTATGTAAGCAATGCTGTGGTTCTGCTGCTCTTAGACTTGTTATCTGGCATCCTGGACAAATTATTTGCTTTCTCCGAGTCTTGGTTTCTCCAGCACAAATATCAGCAACAGTAGCTAACTCAAGGCCTTGGGTCAGTATTAGGGAAATGTGGTCTAATTTTCATCATTTTCATGTCCCTACCAGCAAAAGTGCCTTGTGCATTAACTCAAGTGCAGCAAGCTCATGAGGCAGGTTCTACAAGGATGACCACCTTCCCAAGAGGGGTTCCCTGGAGACTTGAGCAATGTGCCCAGGATCACTGTTTCTTTAGAGGAAGAGATAAGATTCAGTTTCAGGCAGTACAATACAAGACCAGAGCTCAGAACCCTGATACTCTTCTAAAATGTGTGACAGAATGCTCAGGTACTGGATTTGCAGTCAGTCCTGGTCTCTGGAGCAACACTTTAAGGATAGCTAGGGAGAAAGTGCTTTAGAAATCCACAGTCAATTAATTCCCTGGGGTTTTCCCAGTCCGTCAACTTCCCATATACTCATCAGTCTCCCAGCAGGGCTTAGATTGTTGCAGGAATTTTTTGGCCAATATCCTGAAATCTCTTATCCTCTGCCTTTTTTGTCCATCTGGGTTAAACCAAATCCCCAGATCAACTCAATGACACCCTTGTCATTAGATAAGAAGCAGATGCTGCAGAGGAGCTCACCCAGCCAGGAGAGTAGTTGAACTCCACCGCCAGGAGGGCCCCTTATGTGGCTATGGCCAGCTGAGGTCCTCCATAGATATTTCAGAAACCTATTGTCTCTCAAATCTTCACGATCACCCCCTCAACACTCAGAAGAATACAAAACCTCCTGCTCCCTAGAGAAAACTAAAGGGACAGAATCAAAGTTCCCTCCACCTCAGGGTTCTGAACTTCAACTCACCTGCATCCTCTGCTGCTCCTGGCAACTTCCAGGAGACGTTTTCTGCTGATTCCAGGTCATCTCCATCCTTTGCCCTAAGACAGACTTCCCTCATCTCTCAGGAATCATAAAATCTCATCTATTCCCGGTCACTCTCTTGTACATTTCCCTAGATCCTTCTGATTTTTCCTGATCACTTGGTCACGATCTTTCCATTTTCAGAGAGAAAGAAAAGCACTTTCCTGGCCTCAGCCCCATCTGATCTACACTTGGTCTGCAGTCTCTGTTCCATACAGAGCTTGGAAGAAGACTCCCTGCTCTCCCCTGCTTCCATCCGTGTCCTGCCCACATCTGTCCTCCAGATGGCTCTCCTTTGGTCACAGTGTGCTCAGGGCTGTCTATATTCTTCCCAAGCTTGCAGGACAGAGAACTTCCTCCTCCACCTCTGGGTTCCTTCCTCCCAGCCCCGCCTCTGATGATTAGAGTTTCTTTACCCTGGACCCCATCATTTTTCTGCTGTGCATCTTCCCTAGGCCACCTCACCCAAAGCTGTAGCTTCAGTAGCCATTTATGGGCTGACAGCTCCTAAGCTGGTAGATAGCACCAAGCTGCTTACTCCGAGTGGCAGACCCATATGTCTAGCCACCTACGCATCACCTCTGCCTCAAATGCTGAGTTACATTACATTGGAAATGTCAAAGACCAGATTCTTGGTCTTCACTGCTCCCCTGACTTAATTAATGCCAGCACCTTCAATAAGCAGACAAACTGTCCCTCAGGGAGTCCACGAGACCCTTCAACAGAGCCCTGGCCACCACCAGGGAACTTTACTCTCTGAGGAGCTGTGCACTCATTCCACGTCTAACCTGCTTGGTTGAAGACACTTTGATGACTGCCGATTCCAAAGCTATCCAGGTCCTTTCAGCTTGGCACTGTCTCTACCTCAACCCCTGTGTTCTTTCCAAATACAAGTATGGTTTTAGTTCCCTCAGGTCCAAACCTCCCAATAGCTTCCCACTTCTAGGGAACATGGCCAAAGTCCTCAAGATGGCCCCAAAGGCAGGTGGGGTCCAGAGCAGGAGCCCCTCCACTGTCATCTCATCTGTCATCTGCACTCTGCCTACCACTTGTTGCTCTTGTCTATCACCATGAAGTAAACTATTCCACACCTGGAGGAGCTGAACAGCAATCATTTAAGTAGATTGAAATGTCTATGGGTGGGACGTGAAGAACGAACTCCATGGAATTGTGTGATAATCAGATTTTCACTGCTGTGACCAAAATTCCTGACCAGGTCAGCTTAGAGGAGGAAAAGTTTATTTAGGGTCGCAGCTTCTGAGGCTCAGTCCATGGTTGTCTGACTCCGTTGCTCCGGAGCTGAGGAGAGGCAGAATACCATGGTGGCAGGGTGTGGTGGAGAAACACTGCTCCACTCCTGGTGGCCAGAAAACAGGAAGAGTGAGAAAAACCAGGGCTAAACAATAATCCCCGAGGACATGTCCCCAGTGCCCCACCTCCTCCAGCCACACCCCACCTGCCTACAGATACCACCTGGTATTGTAGTCCTTTCAAATTATCAACCCACTAAATGATTAGGTTACTGCTGTCATGATTTAGTCATTTCCCTTCTGATCATTGCTATATTGCTTGCTGAGCTTTTGGGGGACACCTCATATTCAAACCATAATAGATCGGTTTTCCTCTGCTCTTGACATCTGAGACCAAGTACTGGGGCTGAGAAGAGTAAGGACTGGAGACTCCATGGCAAGATGGTAGCTTCTCTGCAGAGCTCAGGGTCCGGCTTGCAGTGGCTGAAAACAGGCTCAGTGGAGGCTGCTGATTGTCACACCTACACATGGCTGATCTGTGAGGAGGGACGGGAGTCATTCAGATGCAAACACCTGAAGAGAACCTGATAGAAACTGTGTGGCATCACATGACCTCACCTTGAAAGCCACACCACAACATGACTTCTGTCACATTTTATCTACCAAGACAGCCACAAAAGTTTACCAATTCCAGAGAACACAGACTTCACATCGCAATGAAGGGAGCATCAAGCAATTTGGGGACCACATTTTCTAAACAGCTGCATCCCCTTCTTCCATTCACCAAGTATGCGGTACGTTCACCCCTGCACACGGTCGATCCCACCCATCATCCCACCCCAGCTCCTTTGCTTCCCAGAGGAGACCCCCTTAGGAGTCCAAGGGGATCGGATCACCCTTCCCAGACTGCTTCCTCCCCCACGCACTTCTTGGCAGGACTCAATGCCATCGCCTGCCACGCTGACTTTACCTACTGACTGACATTTCACCCCGCCATGTAGTCAGAGAACGTGGTGGGCAAGTGAAAGGTGGACGAGAGGCAGAGGGAGCTGCCCCAGGTCCCTGTGATGCGACCTACGGAGCTCTGCGTGGCAAGCTGCTCCCTCTGGATGGAAAGGAGGAACATCCTGGAGACTGAAGCAGGAAAGCAAAGCCTGCCTTGCCTGAGCTGCGCTGGGAGGCCCTCCGGGGGGAAGAGAGGGGGCTCTGCTGCCCTACTTCCTAATTGTCCTGAATGAATGAACAAGCACTCCAAGGCCTCCCCTGGAGGCAGGCCGCGAATGCAGGTCATGAGCCCTGCCCGACACAGGCACCAGGAGGCACCAGGAGGCACCAGGAGGCAGGAGGGCACAGGGGCTGCAGTTACACCTGGATGTTCCCCTCATTTGAGCCCAGGGAGCCCCTGGATCCTTTCCAGAAGGAGAATACCTGGGTCCCCCACGGGCTGGATGGCTGCCACACACCTTTGCTTCTTGCTGGGGATTGAGCAGAGCCGCCAGCTCTAGGAGAGACAGGTAGATCCCAACCCACAGGTGGGGTGGGGGCTTCTAGCTGCCTCTCCACCTCCAGCAATCCGCTCGCTAAAACTTGTCCTGCTCTTGGTAGGGGATTTTCTTCTCTGAGGCTACCGGCTGCTCTCACTGGGGTGACCCACACCCGTAAGCCTCTATAGGTGAGGTGGGACTTTTCACTAGTGATCAGACAGAATCCTGGAAGCCAAGCAGCTGGAAGCAAGAAATCACAGTGTGGGAAGCAGGCAGCGAATGGTCCTGGCGTTCTTCTGTGTACTTTTTCTGGAATGGGCTTCCTAGCAGTCCAGCCTTGGTTCTTATGCATTGTTTAAAATGATTTCCTTTCCTCACACTTTCCTTTAGATGAAGCTCCTGTAGACCCGCAGCCATGGGATGGTTTAGGATCCCAGCTTATTCCACGCAGCTATGAAAATCTGCATCGTCCTTCTCAATCAGGAAAAGCAGTAGTATCCATGGTCCTTCCCACGTCACACTTTATTTCAATCCATTCTCAGACATGGGACTATGATCTAGAATTAGATATTTTTGACACAGCAAGCCAGACCTGGACAGCAAGTCCAGGGAGGTTAAACAAACTGACCAAGGGGACAGATCTAGGGCTCACACTGTGTCTTTCAGATCCAAGATCAATGCCGTTTCAAAACCACCTGTGCTGAGTTAAATCGAGGTATACGCTCCAGCGATACTAGGGAGGTGCTTCAGATGATCTAATAAAATCTTATGAAATTAAAAATCTGGTCTGCCTTTCCTGAGAAAAGGGCGAATCTGTGGCTATTTTGAAATGCATCCAACGTATTTTTAGTTGAGCAGGCTACAATAAGCAGGATTCTTCCTCCCTCCCTCCCAGGATTTCCATCTGTATTTTTTTCCTTTGGAAATAGAATTACTTTCCCTTTCAATAATAAAGACTTCCTCTCCACTCTCCTCCACTCCATCTCCAGCCTTGGAGATGGTGGAACTTTGCCTGGCATCAGTACATATTCCAGTCCACGGAAGGATCATAAATGTTGATAGAAATAGCTACGGGGTGTGCAGAGAGCCCCTTCCGTGTGTCAGAAGGGCTGGACCTCTGCAAGATGGGATGTCAAAGGCTGGCAAATTCCTCAATGGGAAATGAGTTCAAGAAAACCCCGGCCTCACCAATGTGACCTTTTTTCCAGCAAGAATCATTAAAATTACAGCCATATTCATGTTTCAGTTTCAAAAACAATACACATTTCTCCTCTGCACTGCTCTGACTTGGCATCCTACAAATCTTGAATAAAGATATAGCGGAGTCCTATTTCCACTCAGCAGTGCCGAGTTGATTTATTTCTGTCTGAACACACCCGCAGAATGAAGCTGCTCCTTTTAGTGCCTCAAGAGGCCCATTGGAGGTCCATTTTATTGCTATTTTAGCTGAATGTTTTACTACTATATCTGTATTTAATATTTCCAGTGTGGCCTCATTTTTGGAATCCCCCCGAAATCCCATAGGCATGTTTATATTAAGCAAAATATATGTCTTATCAACGTGTTAATCAAACTGAAAATTCCAAGTCCCCTTACACATAGTCATGGAGAAATGACCACATCTGATAGCAGGTGGGATCTTTAGAGGACAGCGAGACAGACAAGGAGTGAATTTCTTTTGTAGCACTGGCAGGAGGAAAAATTCTAGCTTCAAAGCTGCATGGAGACAGACTTTGGAAGGCGCTTTTTTGATTCTAGCTTATTATTTAGTCCTGTATTTGCTTATCTGTCACTTGTCTGCTTTTCAGTAGCTTGTGTTCCACATGAAACCCATCCATGGAGCATGAAAAGCCTTCTCTCTTGCACCCGACCGACAAAGCAAAACGAACATTTCCAAGCACCCACCATTGCGGGGAAGGGCGAGTGGCTTCATGGCCCCCAGGTCTGTGTGAGTGCTCCCACTGATGGTGTTAAAGGTCACATCACGCAAACACTCCAGGGCTCGACGTCAGTGGGAGATCGGTCACATTGGGACCCCTTTCAAAGTGGGGCACCCACGAGAGCCTCAGCTTGCTTTCTGGGGCTAAGCGGTGGTCGAATGCAGATGGCAGCAGT
Source organism: Aplodontia rufa (assembly GCA_004027875.1). Classification (NCBI taxonomy): domain Eukaryota; kingdom Metazoa; phylum Chordata; class Mammalia; order Rodentia; family Aplodontiidae; genus Aplodontia; species Aplodontia rufa. The sequence goes on along the minus strand of PVKS010019846.1, from coordinate 4,326 downwards.
GACGCCTGGTCTTGGAGTGGTGTTGTTGCCACTCTGTGGGCCACTCTGGCCCCATCACTCCAGCTGCTTCCTGAGGCCTGCACGGGTGCGATGAACGAGGGTCGCAGCTGGGCTCAGCAGACTTGGAGATTTCCTTTCCAAAGTGCTTTGAGCTGCCTGGGGAACACTTTTCCAATGTTCTTCAGAACAGCCCGGGGGGCATCATTTTCTCAGACTTGAACTACTAGGAAATTTCTTAATCTGTCCCTCCAAGGATCTGGGCCTGCAGTTCTTGCTGGGAGGCCGCTGAGTGTCAGGGCACAGAGGGGCTGTCCTCTGTCCAGGCTCCTGGGGCTTCTATTGAGGGCTCTGCTATCCTCCTGTTCATCTCCCCACTCCAACTATTTTGGGGGTCCTATTGGAGGCGCTTCCATTTTATCGCATTGTGTCTAGGTGCAAAGTTCTTGTTTTGTTTTATAACAGAGGCAGGACCCAATACACTGCAATTTTATTCTCTATATTGTATATTTTCAATTTCCTTCTTTCTCTTTCAAACATCTGCTTATTTCCTCTGTTTTACCTTTGTGATCACCAATTTTCAGTTTGAGTGGGGTTTAATGTTTGGCTCATTCTTTGGGCTATGAATGTCAACAACTTCACACGTTCCCCCCACCCCAAATCTGCGTGGTCAACTTTTATGTGTTCTGAGCTTTGCATTCTCTCCACTGTTTAAGTACTGAGTGTACCTTGCCTCATCCACCCCTCTGCGTGTGCACGAGTGTGGCCTGTGTTTGGAACTCTCCCTCGTGTTCTGCCCATCTTGGAAGAACGTCAAAACCCTGTTTACTCAGGTTCCTGCTGCTGATTTCTCATTTCAGCCGGGACGTCCCGCTGGTCCCCTTGCCTGGCGCACTGGCCCAGGCCCTGCAACTGGAATCACTTTCTGACGGATCTGTGGGCTCCGTCCTCCATGGTAGACAGTAGAAGTGACGATCACTGCATACTGGAGCGAGCAAGGCCCCGTGACCTTGGCCACCATTTAGCAAGCAGCGTCTAGAGTGACGAGGAAGCTGCATTTCTGGGGTGAACACGAGAGGCATTTACTTGTCATAGAACTGGTTAATGATGGGGTTGGGTCTGGACGGACCAGCCTGGTACTCCTCCACACACTTCATTCCAGGCTGTAATGTGTCTCAATTTAAAAAATGCAGAATTACAAAGCCCCCATGTGAAACATCACTTTAGGGATGCATTCAGAAAATGTGCCGATTCACCCCCAGCAGACTTCCTGGCCCTCCTCTCCAAACCATGACCATTTCATGACGGATCCAGCCTCCACTTCTCCTACGATGCCAGAAAGTTCTGGAACATATTTCGTTAAGCACGGTTAGCATCATTATCCATATTTTCCCTGTCTTAACAATACAGTTATAATAATGCAGTTTATGTTCATTATATTATTTGGCAAAGTGAATAAATGATTAAAGAAATAAAAGTATTACAGATTGCTTTATAGAAAATTTTTCTGTCACCAGACTTGGATTTCAAGGCACATGTGGCTGGCGGGTGGAAGGTGCACCTCATGCACTGTTGCAGCTAACTCTTGTGATCTGACGCTGTCCGCAGGCAGGAGACGCAGGGAAGCTGGCCATGTAATTCTGAGAACCGGAGAGTGGATGGCGTGGGGCCCTCAAGCCTACTCAGACCTCTGATGGCTGAGGTGCCCGGATGGGAGAGGCCCCTCTGCTTTACTGAGCCTGCAATTCAAGGGCGAATCCCAACTGCAACCCCCCTCGCAGACACAGCCAGGAAAGAGGTCTAGCCTGGGCACCCTGGGGCACAGCCGAGTGGACCCAGGAAGCAGCCCCTCAGCTGGGAAGCGAGAGAGCCAGGCAGCTCTCACCTGGCTTCGGACTCCTCTCTCGCTCTTGTTTCTGTACCACTGGAAGGAATGTGCGTCACCTCCTCTTCTCCAGCTCCAGGAAGAACAACTACTCTTTTACCTGCTTTCTTCCTAACATCACCACCCTCCTTTATCCCTATTGGGAGGAAGTCAGAGGTCATGCATTACCCTTAAAATTCAGTGCTTCTAATAGCAGTCTTTCAGTTTGGTCCTCTGAGTGCCAGTGAGAGGGTCTCGGTGTGGAGCTGAGTGGCCTCGAGAACCACCGGGCTCTCCCTCATTTCCATGCTCGTGACCAGGGCCTCTTAATATGCATCCCCAGTAATCTGCTTATGCTGCATTAAAGTGGGCCCCTGATCCTCACAAAAGCCTCTGCTTCTGCAAGACCAGCCCTGGCCACAAGCAGCAACATCTCTCTCTGAAAGCTGCTTTACCAAGCACAAGGCCTGTCTTCCAACCTGTGGGGCAGGGCCTAGGCATTTGCATCTACCCTCATCTGCCTTTCGGAATGCCTTGCCTCTTTCAGGTGTAAATGCAGACTCTGAATTCAGGTAGACCTCAGGATAATTCAGGGTCAAGAAGGAAGGTGTTCCGTAGGCTCCTGGTATCTTGAGCTGGAAATGAACCTATCCGATTAGGCTGTTCAGGGGAAGAAATCGAGGACCAGAGATCTCAAGTCACTTGTTCAGGAAAACACAGGTGAGTTGGACAGGAGTCCTCTAGGGTGAGTTGCTTCATCCCAGAGCTTCCACTAGCTAGCAAGTGGACTCAGCCACGGTAGGCTACGAACCTGCAAGTGCTTCTTTAGCATCGTCAGAATTCCTGTTCTGTATTGTCTATCTCAAAGGAAAACAGAACCTTAAACCATGACCTTCACACATCCAAAGATCACAGTGCTTCAGAGCATGCGGGAAACTTACAGCAGAAGAGGAAACCGTGTCTCAAAAGCAATGCACCTTGCTGCAATTGCTTTCCTTATTTGTGGGGCCCCAAGACTCCCAGTGGATCGCTGAAAGCACAGAGAAGGCCAAACCCTGTGTGCGTTATGTCCTTCCCCTCTCTGTCCACTCTTATAATAAAGTTTCATTTGTGAATTAGGCTCAGGAAGAGATCATTAAAGGCAACACAAAAACAGAACAACTATGGGAGTATACTGCAATAAAAGTTGTATGAATACAATCTGTTTCACAAAATGTTTCATTCTCTCAAACACTGGACAAAGAGATGATTCACACCGCAGGAGGGAGGGAGTGGAACTGTGTGACCTTTCCCCATTATATTCAGAAAGATGCACAAGTTAAAACTTGGGGTTTGCTTAGTTATGGATTTTTTTTTCATTTAGTGTTTTTGGATGATGGTTGACCTCAGGTGACTGGATCCAGGGGAAGCAAAAGCTGTAGATAAAGGGAGACCCCTGTGCCCTCTAGGAAACTAGACTATGCACTTTCCAGAGTGGCACCTCCGTTAGTTCTGAACTTGGTGAGATGGGTACAGCCATTACTTTACAGAACAGGAAACTGAGGCTCAGAATGGTTAAGTAAACTGTGCAGAATTTCCCAGACCACGGAGAGCAGAGCAAAGTGTTGGACATTGGATTCTGACTATCTGAACTCCCAGCTTCTGTGCAATATGAGTCTGTAAATGGTTCCACGAATGAGGCAGGGACCTGAGCACTGGGAAGTGGCTGAAGTGGCAAGGACAGTGAAGGGTTGGGAGGTGGCCAGACACATGAGACTCAGAGGGCAGACAGTACAGCAGGCGTGGTAGTCAGTGGATTACGACTGGATCACTCCAGAAGTCTAGAATCTCCCTTCCTTTCACCTGCTGTGTAACCTTTATCTAGCATGTAACCTCTCTGAGCATCAGGTTTCTCACTTCTAAAATGAGGACCATAGTTATCTCACAGAGGTGTTTGGATGAATGAACAGCAATGCCCAGCATATTGTTGCTCTCATTCTACCAGCACGTATTCTTCTGAAACTTCATATATATTCATTTCTTGTGGCTGCTATAACAATTACCACAACCTCAGTGGCTTAAAATAACACAAATTGATTATCTTAAAAGAGTGGAGTCCAAAAGTCCCAAATGGGTCTTACTTGGCTCAAACCAGAGTGCTGTTGGAGTTGCATGTCCTCTGGGAGCTCGTGGGGAGCACCTGCTTGCTGTCCTCCAGCCTCCTGAGCCTGGGTGTCCTTCGCTCCTGGCCTCTTCTGTGTCCTCAAAGCCTCCAGTGGGGCATCTTGGAATCTCACTCTCTTTGCCCTTGTTTGCACAGCTTCTCTGGCTCTGCCCCTTCTGCCTTCCTCTCCCATGTGGATGTTGATCGCTCTAGATAATCCAGGATCGTCCCCATCTCAGGATCCTTAACCTCCTCACATCTGCAAACTCCCTCTTGCCATGAAAGGCAACACAGCTACTAGCTCCAGGTGTGAGTGCATGGA